>CM060948.1:58000683-58038183 GCA_030765055.1 Mantis religiosa | reverse complement strand
GTACCTTGTATCCTAAACTAATACATATTACATGTTAGCACATGCTTTACACCGATTGACCGGATCAATAAAATGTAGTACGCAGGTGTAGACAGCTCTGTAGTTCACATGAAAAAGATATTTTTGAAAGCATCTTACGGGATTGTAAAGTTCAGAGTTAGCACCAGACATACCGCTACCACCACGGCCAGTTGTTACCAGATGGGGAACTTGGCTAGAGGATGTAATCTATTATGCTGAACATTATGACAAAATTGTTTCGGTATTAGCCAATTTAGAAACCGATGGCAGTTCTAGCATACAAACTGCCAAACGTCTAGTAACAGAACAGCTTTGTAGAAATATATTATTGATTGCACATTTGTTCAAAGAGTTACCCACTACTATCACACTGTTACAGCCCAGAGGTATGGAGCTGACTGAATCTGGGCGGCATGTAGAACTGTCAAAACAGATATACCAAACCTTGAGTATTCTACCTGAAATAAAGATGAAATTGAAAAGTGTAACTGAAAAGAATGGAGGGTTCGGTGCGATTTACCGCATACGAGATGCACTTTTAGATCCCAACAAAAGCTACAATGCTGATACAGAGCTGATACCGATCACGTCATATGAGGTCAAAGGAACAGTTTCGCACTATATAAATTTTGTTTGACGGGACGTAGAATGAGCTTTTCATTTGAAAGGCTTAAGATGTACATTTTTGTTTTTAGTGATACGGCCGAAGATGAGTAAATATGTAGTAAAATTCCTGCCTTGGCATTTTGTATAGTAAGAGTCTTCAGATATTTAAGAAATTAATTTTATTATTTGGATATTATTTTACATTCGAGCTACACTAATTGTGATTCATCATAACGCTTCATTGGTACTTACGCTGCTATACTTGCTTGACTGTTGCCACAATGTGCCTATTTAAATAATGAAATCAGCCAGAATCAAACCAGTATGTACTATATAAGAATTTGTATGTTACACATAATGATCTAAATAGATGTGCATTTACAAATGACTCATAGGACATTTCTGTTTTCTGGGCAACCGGTTACAATGCCCCTCCGCCGTGGCTCTTGTCTATGACTTCTTTGGATGCCGGGAGAAGGTCGGTAGCAACCTGTATAGGGAATGGTGGACGGTACCAACTTCCTAGCTCAGCTGATAGGGGATGAAAAGACAGAGAAATGCATCATGAAAAACAAGCCGAAGAAAAGGATAGGAAAGCTAGAGTCAGACTGAAAAACTCAATGCTATAGCAGGGATTTGAACCACGGAGCTCCCAGTCTCCATCCGATTGCTGTAACCACTGAGCTATCGTGGCAACGTGCCTGCACAGCATTAAATTCTCCAATTGACTCCCACTTTTCCTGGTGGTTTTCTACGCTCAAATCATCGAACGTACATAACAATAAGCGTGAGTCACGGCAGATAAAACGCAGTCTCGTGATTGGCTTGCACGCACCAACAAAATGAACAAGAAATGGAAGGTCGTTATCACAGCGTTAAGTTCAGTAACAGTTCACCGTAATTACAAAACATGTATCCATATTTGGAGAGGCGTTTAAGTGAAATATGCCGTACAACAATATCTGAACTCATTTCATGAACTCCTTATCACGTTTCCAGCCCTTCAACCAAGTATATCGAAGTTGGCGGTGGGCTTAGAGCATCTTCAGTGCTTGATTAAAATGGCACCTCTTTAAAGGCAGTATTTGGCCTTTCGTTTTCACTTGTTTTCTATCTTTTATAAGCTGTACTACCAGTGTCTTCCCTTCATATTTCAAAGACCCTGGCTTATAAATGAAGCACATCTGGCATTATGTTCACACGATAGTCATCCTCCTATCTTGGTGTCTTGTAACATTTAGTTATTTATAACCTATATTATTATTTATAAGTGAAGAAAAATATGCAACGGGAACAGCTAAGTGTTTAACATATTAGCTCTGAGTTGTAGAAAAATTAGACCCGCTAAATTAATGAAAATACTGAAATTAGTGAAAACTCATTTCCATAGATCTTAAATTAACGAAGCATCTAACATAGTCTGGGCCGACAAATTCCGACCGCACGCCTGCTGTATCCTCCAGGCCGCGCCATGGCTCAGTGGTTAGATCGCTTGGCTCTCACCAAGGCGGCCCGGTTTCGATCCCAGGCGACCGCAAAGTGAGATTTGTGGTGGACAACACGGCGCTGGGGCGGGTTTTCTCCGGGACCTCCGGTTTCCCCCGCCATCTCATTCCACCGGTGCTCCATCTTCATCTCATGTATCATCAGTGTCACCGCCTGCGGGGCCGTACGTAGTAAAAGCGGGCGTTAAACACTACACATTTCACATTTGCTGCATCCTCCGCCCTGTCTTTGCAGTTGTCAGTGGGCACAGTGCAATAGCTGATATGGGATGTGCTAAAACTGGTGTTGCTGCTTGTCCTACCAGTAACTGCTCTACTGGTCCCCAAGGATCTCGCAATGTTCATTGTTCCCCATACGGGGCCTCCAGGGAGAGATTCCCATGCATAGGTAAAGGGAATCGAACACGGATCTCCTTGCAAGCAAGTAGCAGCGGGATAACATTCCTAAGTGACACAGATGGAAATAATGCTTCCAATAGTTCAGTATATAATTTATTTGTCATGGTATGTCCTTGTTTACCAAATAATTTGAAATAACTTGATTAATAATTCTTTATTTTAAGTATGCAATAATGTTTTGCGCGAATATTAAAGTAGATTTGGTAACCATTATATTCTAATATGTAATTCTCAATATTATTCCCCGTTAGGCTGCGTGCTATAAGGTAATGAAATGATAATGAAGTAAAAGTAACGGAAAAAATAATTTCTTATTCCTTTTTTGCGAGTCTTTTAATGCAATTATGGATACAAACAGGTTAATGAGGTTGCAAATAGCTTAATTTATTGTGAATTTAACTATACCACTTCAATTATGTCCTTAGTAACCGAGCGGAATGGCTCAGGCTGTTTCGCCTGTAGCCCGCATTCGGGAGGCCCAGGTTCGATTCCCGTGGACGCGTAGCAGGTTAAAATGAGCGGTTTCAGCGCAGACCCAAAAGAACAAGATGGCGGCCGTGCGCAATTTATGTATTTAAAGGATTTATTGTCCTATTCAGTTTATTTTTTTTCTGCTTCGGGATAGTGGTGTGTCTATTGAGGCTTCTCATGGTGTATTTAGTGGCTTTGAGACGTATTTCGGGGCTTTTGTGACGTACTTCCTTGCATTTTGAGGTATTAAGGGCTTCTTAGGGGTTTATTCAGGCCCTTTTTGCTTTATTTGGAGGCTTCTTGTTATGTATTTGGCACACTTTTGGTGTACTTAGGGGCAATTGGGACGTATTTACTGGGTATTTTTGTGTAATGTAGAGGCTTTTGAGGGGTGTACAAAGGCATTTTGGTGTATCTAGTGGCTCGCGAGGCGCATTTAGAAGCTTTTGAAAGGTATTTACTGGCTTTCTGTTGTAATTTAGTGGTTTCGGAGACAGTTTTCGAGGGTTTTTGTGACGTATTTACTTAGTTTTTCGGATATTTAGGGCTTCTTTGAGGTGTATTTAGGCCCCTTTTTGCTGTATTTGGGTGCTACTTGGGATGTGTTTAGGATATTTTTGGTATACTTGGGCCTTTTAGGTGAATCTAGGGACTTTTGGGGCGTAATTAGGGGATTTTGCGAGGTATTTAGTGGCATTATAGTGTAATTAAGAGTTATCGGGGACATGTTTAGCGAGCTTTGGGACGTATTTCGTTGCTTTTTGAAGTATTAAGGGCTCCTTGGGTTGTACTTAGGCCCTTTTTGCTGTATTTGGAGGCTTCTTGGGATGTACCTGGTCACTTTTGGTGTACCTAGGGGCAATTGGGAGGTATTTACTGTGTAGTTTTGAGAAATGTAGAGGTTTTAGAGGCGCATTTAGAGTCCTTTTGGTGTATCAACGGTTCTTTGGAGCGTATTTAAAGGATTTTGCGACTTACGTACTGGTTTTTTGGTATAATTTAGTGGTTTTGGAGAGGAACTTAGAGGGTTTTGGGACGTATTTATTATAATTTTGTAGTATTTCGGGCTTCCTGGTGTGTAATTAGTCGCTTTTTGCTGTATTTGGAGGCTTCTTGGGCTGAGATTGGGATATTTTTCTTGCATTTAGGGGTATTTGGAGCGTATTTACTGGCCTTTTTGTGTAACTTTGAGGCTTCTGAGATGTATTTAAAGGCTTTTTGTAGTATCTGGTGGCTTTTGAGTCGCATTTTGAGGCTTTTGATATGTATTTACTGGCTTGATGGTGTAATTCAGTGATTTTGGGGACGTTTTTCGAGGTTTTGGGACATATTTCCTGGCTTTTTGAAGTATTTAGCGCTTCTTAGTGTATATTTAGACCCTATTTGGTGTATTTGGAGGCTTCTTAGGGTGTATTTGGGATAGGATTGGTATATTTAGGGGAATTTGGGACGTTTTTACTGACTTTTTGTGTAATTTAGAGGCTTTTTAGGGAAGCCAAAAATTCAAAAAATGTCTAAACTTTCAAAAATGTTAAAACCTTCAAAAAGTTCGATATATTACAAGAATTGCTAATCTTTCAAAGAATCTAGAATAACAAAGAGTAATATGAAAAAGCAATGCATGAAAGAGAGAGAGAGCAAAAAACGGAGAGTACTTACCTGTTTGAGGGCTGGACGACTACTTAGTGACAATCGCATGGATGTGTAGTTAAGATGAGGGGGTTTAACACTGTTGCGATGTGTTTTAGAAATGAGTTTATCGTATAAATTGATATCGAATATTTTGAATTTAGAAAAGAAGAAGAAACGATACAAATGGCCACTTTGGTGGTCAAAGAATGCTGTTATGTAATGGCCGCAGGTGTAGGAAGGGTTTCCTTGCATGTGCCACGTATTTTACTCCAATGAAGTACTATTTTAACGCTAAAATAAAGCCGAACGGAAAAGAGGTACAAACTTGCACTTTATATATCCTGCTTGTTTCCCGACTGACTGCGATCACAGCGACACGCATTCTCATGCAACACAACGTAGACCATTGCGGATGGCGCTCAAGTTGTAATTCCAATACGTATAGCAATGGAACTTGGTTATTTAGCAATATTTGTAACATATTAGAATATTACGCAGCAAAGCAGTTGCGAATGTTAGCTATAATTTTTGAGAGGTACATTACCCAAAATATTTAATATAGGCGGAAAAGAAACATTGTGTTTCATAACTAAAGTCTACAGAGAGTTGTATAAGTAAAACAAACTCAGTCTTCTTTCTTGCATATTTTCATTCTCGTTCTTCATGCTTCTCTTGTTGTTAGCCCTTTATAGACTTTGTGAATAACTCTAGTACGCTCTGAGTACATTGAGCCACTGTTATATAAATGAAAAGTATAAATTATTCCTTGTCTCTCCATATGAAATGGCTATTTTCCACATTTTATAGCTAAGTTCGATAGAATAGATTTGGGAATTAACATTCGCAACATTAGAACCACTATTCTTTTACTTGTAATTAAATTGATAATTGGAAACATCTGTTCATCTGTAGTAGCGTACAGTGGCATAAATCTTGAGGCAAGTATTTCAATTTTGTTCGATTTATTATGTATGCCTGTCTTTATCACTTATTTCGCACTCAAAATGATTGAAGCTGGAAACTTCTCCCAACAAAGTGGTCTTCAATACCAAAAATTGATTGGTCTGTTATTTTTCACAATGGCCCATTAAAAATAAGGGCAAAAGACAAACCTTCAATTAGGGTTAGTATAATTGACAACAACGCCTCTACACGGCTTGCATAACAACATGGTGGGGAGATGAAACTTACTTCACAATAAGAAATTAATCTTTCCAAATATAATTATATCTCCTGTCATATATTTACTGTCGGCTACCAAATGTTGGTTACGGTAAGTTCAAGTTAGTTACTTAACCGCTACCAAACGAAATGGTGAGGTCAGACTCCCAGTTAACATGCAACCTGAGATCACAATACTGTCCAATTTTGGGATTCTGGGATTATATTAACTGTATTAACAGTTAAATATTATATTGTACTAAACAAATACCACGTGACTAGGTATACAACAGACAGTTTATAATCTAGAGTAAAATCTCTTACACTTTTACAAACATTCTTTATGTATCATTAATCATTAAAGTCCTGAATGAGAACCAAGCAGCTGAGAAAGTCTTAAAAAACTGTTTTTCATAGATACAGTGGCAGGCTAGTTGACAGAGGAATGTTGTCGCGAAGAAAACTAAAGAAAACGTCTGCTATGTCCCAGTGGATTAGCTACCGGAGTGTAGTGAAGGAAAGAAAATTCTAACCTAATATATGAAATAGTTTATCATCTTTCCGTTCAGGTGTTTCCTGTATTTTAATGTACCAATTAGTATAACGATACTGCAGTCGTTTCATCCAACTATTCCCTACCACGTTTTCCAACGTTTTGAATGTTGTTAATCTTCTGCCCGTTCGTGAGTCAATAAGCATCTTAACTTACACAGAGGACTGTTATCCGTCATATCTCTCCGATTTACAATTCCGGTTTTCAGTATTTAGATAAATAAACGATAAATCTCCCAAACTGTCATATTAGATGATGAATGAAATGATGCTCATATGAGTCCAGGCTTCATATAGTTTAGAGCGCTGTCATCCTTATTACCGATACAAAATATAGAACTCAAGTACTTATTAATGTTTCCGTGTTTATTTAGGTCACCTTACAAATTTTTCCGAAAAGCAAACCAAGAATTTCGGATTCTACACGCGAATATGGACTAAAACGCGTATAACATACAACAGATGTCAGCTATATCGATTAGTTGGCTTGCTTTATTAATATAGTTATTCATTTTGTATTTGAATTTTTATTTTTCAATCAATGGCAACCTTCTATATGTACAGCCATTTTAATATGTTGTGAATAAAAGTCATCATATCTCTGTAACTTGTCCTGAAGTACAAAATATCATTAAATTATATGTACCCTTTTCTTTAGTTTATCCATTATGATTTTCAATTTGAATTTAAAGTGACATTTTGTAGTAAGTTAAGTAAACATCTGAACAATAATTATCTTGTAATTGCATATTGCTGTGGAACACTGACATTCCCAGACGGTGTGTCTGAGTAGGAGTCGTCTCCTGATGACATTATAAGATGACTTACACCTGTCTTTGCTGCCATTAATACACACCCAGGTTGTACGTAAATAAGGAATAAATAAATGAAATAAATGCGTAAATCGGCGGTTTTGTAAGTGACAACACCTCAAACTCATATATGGTTAATCTCACCTTAACGTTATGGTTTCAAAATCTCATGTGAGCCGTCATATAACTTTCTCAACACTTGTAAGAAGTTATGTTATTGTTAATAAATTGGTGATTTGAAGGTAAATGACTTAGATTCCAAACCAAATGAATTACAATCCCAGACAATCACAGAATTCGACTGTATTGTGATCTCAGGTTACATGTTAACTGGGAGTCTGACCTCACCATTTCGTTTGGTAGTGGTTAAGTAACTAACTTGAACTTAACGAAACCAACATTTGGTAGCCGACAGTAAATATATGACAGGAGATATAATTATATTTGGAAAGATTGATTTCTTATTGTGAAGTAAGTTTCATCTCCCCACCATGTTGTTATGTAAGCCGTGTAGAGGCGTTGTTGTCAATTATACTAACCCTAATTGAAGGTTTGTCTTTTGCCCTTATTTTTAATGGGCCATTGTGAAAAATAACAGATCAATAAATTTTTGGTATTAAAGACCACTTTGTTGGGAGAAGTTTCCAGCTTCAATCATTAGGAGTGCGAAACAAGTGATAAAGAGAGGCATACATAATAAATCGAACAAAATTGAAATACTTGCCTCAAGATTTATGCCACTGTACGGTACTACAGATGAACAGATGTTTCCAATTATCAATTTAATTACAAGTAAAAGAATAGTGGTTCTAATGTTGGGAATGTTAATTCCCAAATCTGTTCTATCGAACTTAACTATAAAATGTGGAAAATAGCCACTTCATAAGGAGAGACAAGGAATAATTTATACTTTTCATTTATATAACAGTGGCTCAATGTACTCAGAGCGTACTAGAGTTATTCACAAAGTCTATAAAGGGCTAACAACAAGAGAAGCATGAAGAACGAGAATGAAAATATGCAAGAAAGAAGACTGAGTTTGTTTTACTTATACAAATCTCTGTAGACTTTAGTTATGAAACACAATGTTTCTTTTCCGCCTATATTAAATATTTTGGGCAATGTACCTCTCAAATATTATAGTTAACATTCGCAACTGCTTTGCTGCGTAATAAAACATTACTGTTCTAATATGTTGCAAATATTGGTAAATAACCAAGTTCCATTGCTATACGCATTGCAATTACAACTTGAGCGCCAGCCGCAATGGTCTACGTGCACCTTGTGTTGCATGAGAATGCGTGTCGCTGTGATCGCTGTCAGTCGGGAAACAAGCAGGACATATAAAGTGCAAGTTTGTACCTCTTTTCCGTTCGGCTTTATTTTAGCGTTAAAATAGTACTTAATTGGAGTAAAATACGTGGCACATGCAAGGAAACCGTTCCTACACCTGCAGCCATTACGTAACAGCATTCTTTGACTACCAAAGTGGCCATTTGTATCGTTTCTTCTTCTTTTCTAAATTAAAAATTTTCGATATTAATTTATACGATAAACTCATTTCTAAAACACATCGCAACAGTGTTAAACCCCCTCATCTTAACTATACATCCATGCGATTGTCACTAAGTAGTCGTCCAGCCCTCAAACAGGTAAGTACTCTCCGTTTTTTGCTCTCTCTCTCTTTCATGCATTGCTTTTTCATATTACTCTTTGTTATTCTAGATTCTTTGAAAGATTAGCAATTCTTGTAATATATCGAATTTTTTGTAGGTTTTAACATTTTTGAAAGTTTAGACATTCTTTTTATTTTTGGCTTCCCTAAAAAGCCTCTAAATTACACAAAAAGCCAGTAAACACGTTCCAAATGCCCCTAAATGCAACAATCCTATCCCAAATACACCCTAAGAAGCCTCCAAATACACCAAATAGGGTCTAAATACACACCAATAAGCCCTAAATACTTCAAAAAAAACAGGAAATATGTCGCAAAACCTCGAAAAACGTCCCCAAAATCACTGAATTACACCATCAAGCCAGTTAATACATATCAAAAGCCTCAAAATGCGACTCAAAAGCCACCAGATACTACAAAAAGCCTTTAAATACATCTCAGAAGCCTCAAAATTACACAAAAAGGCCAGGATATACGCTCCAAATACCCCTAAATGCAAGAAAAATATCCCAATCTCACCCCAAGAAGCCTCCAAATACAGCAAAAAGGGACTAATTACACATCAAGAAGCCCGAAATACTACAAAATTATAATAAATACGTCCCAAAACCCTCTAAGTACCTCTCCAAAACCACTAAATTATACCAAAAAGCCAGCACATAGTCGCAAAATCCTTTAAATACGCTCCAAAGAACCGTTGATACACCAAAAGGACTCTAAATGCGCCTCTAAAACCTCTACATTTCACAAACCTACATAGTAAATACGTCCCAATGGCCCCTAAGTACACCAAAAATGCCCAAGTACACCCCAAGAAGCCTCCAAATACAGCAAAAAGGGCCTAAGTACACCCCAAGGAGCCCTTAATACTTCAAAAAGCAACGAAATACGTCCCAAAACTCCCTAAACATGTCCCCGATAACATTTAATTACACTATAATGCCACTAAATACTTCGCAAAATCCTCTAATTACGCCTCAAAAGTCCATAGATTCACCTAAAAGGCCCAAGTATACCAAAAATATGCTAAACACACCCCAAGTAGCACCCAAATACAGCAAAAAGGGGCCTAAATACACCTCAAAGAAGCCCTAAATACCTGAAAAACTAAGTAAATACGTCGCAGAAACCCTCGAAAACTGTCTCCGAAACCACTAAATTACAACAAAAAGCAGTAAATACCTCTCAAAGCTTCTAAATGCGCCTCACAAGCCACTAGATACACCAAAATGCTTTTGAACACCACTCAGAGGCCTCTTCATTACACAAAAATACCCAGTAAATACGTCCCAATTGCTCCTATGTACACCAAAAATGTCCCAAATACAGAACAAGAAGCCTCCAAATAAAGCAAAAAGGGCCTAAATACACCCCTAAGAAGCCCTTAGTGCTTCAGAATGCAAGGAAGTACGTCACAAAACCTCGAAATACGTCTCAAAGCCACTAAATACACAACGAGAAGCCTCAATAGACACCCCACTATCCCGAAGCAGAAAAAAAGTAAACTGAATAGGTCAATAAATCCTTTAAATACATAGATTGCGCACGGCCGCCATCTTGCTCTTTTGGGTCTGCGCTGAAACCGCTCAGATTGCGCACGGCCGCCATCTTGCTCTTTTGGCTCTGCGCTGAAACCGCTCATTTTAACCTACTCCCATGGGCTTTCTCAGATGTTTTCGGATCTTTAGGCCAGTGCTGGGAGGTTAATTACATCCCCGAATTTCCTGTCCCTCCATTTCATCTCCATTACCATTTGCTATCATCTCCCATCTGGTGGTTTCTTTCAGGGTAGAAATATCGGCGGGAATCTCGGCGGTGCATGGCGGGATGCACTGAGTGAACAGTTTATCTTTCGGCGGGAAGGTCTCCGGTCTCCAAGCCTGCCTAGTGAGCCGATTCAGGAACGCGGCTGGCGGAATGCCAGTTGTGCAAGCCTGCCTGGAGCTTTCCGTGACGAGTGTGGTGGCCTCCGGTCTCCGAGCTGGCCATGTGACACTTTTGGAGCCACGATAAGTGGGATGACGATTGCCCTGGACCGGGGAGTTTCTAACTAAGAAAGTGTAAGAACCCCACCCTCTGTACTGTAGTGACTTTTTGGGGTCGGCCGTCCTCCCTCTTCTTTCACCTCATCCTCCCTCCCGGGGCACAGATACAAAGGACTGGTCTGGTCGAGGTGCCGAATCGCCTGCGAACAATCCATCCAATGTTCTTAGTAGCTTTTCCTTCATTACACTAGCTGCACTAATTGTGATTCATCATAACGCTTCATTGCTACTTACGCTGTTTAATAAATAGAACGAATATAAATATACATTGACACAATGATTAAATTAGCAGTGCCAATATTTTAAGACCAAGAGTTGTACCATGACTGTCTATATATACAAGCTCATCAGATTAAGCGGCCACGGTCTTAACGGCATCTGGTATGGGACGCGCACAGCTCGCCTGCTGATATGCCAGTTCCCACTACTGCGGCACATGCATTTGGCATGACCTGACTCACACCACTTATGACAGACCAAGGTATTAGCAAACGTCCTTTGGTGGTTTTCAGACCTACGTTAGTCTAGTCATGGACCAATTTACCATACTACAAAGAGCTTTTATTTGTTACAGCGTCTCACGGTTTTTACTTTTTGGGCCATTTGAAAGACGAACTACATTAACCCAATCCTCGAACATCACAATAGCTGAAAAGTAATTTACGGGAAGAAATAACCAACATCTGTGAAGACGCTGTTAGGATCAATATCTAGCTTCCGAACAAGATCATTCCCACGTTATCTTTGAAACGCGAGGCATTAAATGGGACATTCTATATCATAATTTATAAAATAATAATGTTTCTAGCACTCCCTGTCCGCTAATCCTATCTG
Source organism: Mantis religiosa (assembly GCA_030765055.1). Lineage (NCBI taxonomy): Eukaryota > Metazoa > Arthropoda > Insecta > Mantodea > Mantidae > Mantis > Mantis religiosa. The sequence goes on along the minus strand of CM060948.1, from coordinate 58,026,470 downwards.
TTCAGATGCATAGAATGGTCCGCGCAGAGAAAAGGGAAGTAGCACGCGACCGCGACAAAGGTACCGCTTAAGGCGTGGGCATTTAATCTGTTGCCAGCGTACAAAGTGTCATGTTTCGACGTGGACACTCTGTGGACCTGAAACAAAAGAGACCACAAAAGAAAGAAAAAAGTCAAAGAATGGAGAGAAAGTGAGAAAGAAGAAGGAAAGAAAGAAAGAAGGAAAGAAAGAAAGAAAGAAAGAAAGAAAGAAAGAAAGAAAGAAAGAAAGAAAGAAAGAAAGAAAGAAAGAAAGAAAGAAAGAAAGAAGAAAGAAAGAAAGAAAGAAAGAAAGAAAGAAAGAAAGAAAGAAAGAAGAAAGAAAGAAAGAAAGAAAGAAAGAAAGAAAGAAAGAAAGAAAGAAAGAAAGAAGAAAGAAAGAAAGAAAGAAAGAAAGAAAGAAAGAAAGAAAGAAAGAAAGAAAGAAAGAAAGAAAGAAAGAAAGAAAGAAAGAAAGAAAGAAAGAAAGAAAGAAAGAAAGAGAGAAAGAAAGAGAGAAGGAAAGAAAGAAAGAAAGAAAGAAAGAAAGAAAGAAAGAGAGAAACAAAGAGAGAAAGAGAGAAAGAAAGAGAGAAAGAGAGAAAGAAAGAGAGAAAGAGAGAAAGAAAGAAAGAGAGAAAGAGAGAAAGAAAGAGAGAAAGAGAGAAAGAAAGAGAGAAAGAGAGAAAGAAAGAGAGAAAGAAGAGAAAGAAAGAGAGAAAGAGAGAAAGAAAGAGAGAAAGGCAGAAAGAGAGAGAGAAAGAGAGAAAGAGAGAAGAGAAAGAGAGAAGAGAGAGAGAGAAAGAGAGAAAGAGAGAGAGAGAAAGAGAGAAAGAGAGAAAGAAGAGAAGAGAGAAGAGAGAAAGAAAGAGAGAAAGAGAGAAAGAAAGAGAGAAAGAGAGAGAAGAAAGAGAGAAAGAGAGAAGAGAAAGAGAGAGAAAGAGAGAGAGAAAGAGAGAAGAGAAGAGGAGAAGAAGAAGAGAAAGAGAAGAGAGAGAGAAAGAGAGAAAGAGAGAAAGAAAGAAGAGAAAGAAGAAAGAAAGAAAGAAAAGAAGAAGAAAGAAAGAAAGAAAGAAAGAAAGAAAGAAAGAAAGAAAGAAAGAAAGAAAGAAAGAAAGAAAGAAAGAAAGAAAGAAAGAAAGAAAGAAAGAAAGAAAGAAAGAAAGAAAGAAAGAAAGAAAGAAAGAAAGAAAGAAAGAAAGAAAGAAAGAAAGAAAGAAAGAAAGAAAGAAAGAAAGAAAGTAAGAAAGAAAGAAAGAAAGAAAGAAAGAAAGAAAGAAAGAAAGAAAGAAAGAAAGAAAGAAAGAAAGAAAGAAAGAAAGAAGGAAAGAAATAATATCTCGCTTACACCGCTGTTGTTTGTGTGCTGCAGGGATTGGAGGAATAAAAGTGGCGTGAATGGATAGAGTTACATTAAAAAGTGTAATGCCATAGCCGGGAATTGAACCACGGATCTGCCGGTCTCCGTATCACATTGTAAATAAGAGCCCCTAGTGGTTTACCGGACAAAATACGAGTCAGTTGGAGAATTTAATGTCATGTTGGCATGTTGGCCATTGCAGCTCAATGGTTAAGAGCGACCGCACGGAGAATCGGGAGATACGTGATTCAAATCTCTGCTATGGCATTGAATTTTTCTGTCTGACTGCCTCCCCGTAGGGGATGGGATCCGTCCCCTTCAGCTGCTTTAATGCGAGCGCTGCGGACCCTTAGCACTCGTGGTACCTCTGACGTTACTAGAGGAACCTCGGGCCGAACATTCGAGCCCCTTCCTGAATGGGAGTTGTTCAGATTAGGTTGGACTCAAGGGGGCAGTGGTACCGGATACCTGTGGGAGATCGGGTTGAGGGCAGCCATATATTACCGCGAACTAGCCTGCATAGCTAGTAGAAGGTGTGCTAGATCACCAGCCCCCCCCCCCTACCGAGGTTGTTCGGTAGCCTTCCCCTTTTGGGGTTGGCGCGCGTAAATGACGTATCCACTTCCACCCGTCTTGTGTTTTTCGGATCATATGGGGGGGGGGCTTGTTAAGCTTTAGGTCTTTCCCTACTGGAAACCCGGGTGCCTGGCGCCCTTCGGGTACAGCTCGGTAACTCCCTGGTACAAGAGAGAGGTTAGCGACGGCTGCCTGCGTAGACCCTATTCGTATTGTCTGACTGCCTATGGCAGAATGGGTACCTCCGGCCAGGCTCCGGCCACCCGGAGGGGGCAGAGGGTTGTGTAAGAAGTGCCGGGTACTATGCCTGTAGAGCATAGTAGAAGGAGTGCTAGATCACCAGGCAGACCCACCGAGGTTATCGGTAGTCTTCCCTGCGGGCTTGACGCGCTTAAGTGGCGTATCCACTTCCATCCTATAATGGGGTGGACTATATACACTCCAGATATTGTCGTTTAGAAAATAATGACTGTAGAAAACGCTAAAAATACAATGCGATATTTGAAATAGTAACCAGGCTATGGAATATAGGAGGCCGTAGTCTGTCTGACTGCCTATTCAAATCATCGCCTACACACGACTAGTTTGGAAGTACGCTTAACCCTAACAGGTGTTAGTAAAACATCCTTCAATTTCAATGCAATGTACTAAAAACTCTTTGGCTTACTCTTCCCCATCTCTCTCATATAGAAACACATTCTTCACATCCCCTACTCCCTCTCTCCATCTGTGTGTGTGTGTGTGTGTGTGTGTGTGTGTGTGTGTGTGTGTGTGTGTGTGTGTGTGTGTGTGTGTGTGTGTGTGTGTGTGTGTGTGTGTGTGTGTGTGTCATACATCCAAACACAAATAGTACTCACATTCACTAGTACCAGTTTCGCTTGCTCCATGGAATTATATATTACTTAGAATACAAAAACTAATCTTCTGAAAAAAATGAATATAGGCATACAGCCTCAAATAATAGAATGAACGCTTGTTACATAATGTATCGATAATACTGCCGACAAATTTTAAATGCATTCCTGAAATTTTCTTCCTCTGTATATCAAGGCAAAAGCACTCACGAAGAACCAAGAATTCAATTTTATACTCACCTTTCATAGCCAATTATGTGATTAAGAGTAATTTACAGCTTCAGCTCCCGAATTTTATTAGCAAAGATTAATGCAAAGATAAAGCTTTAGTCTCATTTCAAATTGACATATACAGATGTGGGTAGAACTTCACGTCACGCACATGTTGCATGTCGGAAATAGCGTGTTAGTTCAAACCTAAAAATTATTACGGGTATTGTAAAAGCTTTAACTGCTGAAATTAAAGACTCACACGTAGAAATGAAATAATCTATATTACGTACAATAACTACACTCCTCCACAGGAGAGTAAGTCTCCGAGGGACGAGACGCAGGGGGGTTGGCGGACGAGTGAGTGAGTGTGTGGTGTTTTAGGGCCCGTCGACAACAAGGTCATTTGGGCCTGGGTTGGCGGACGAGGAAGCGAAGAACTGTATGGTCACGGTTAAATAGAAAAATACTACCATCTATAGTGTCTATAGTGTCTCTTTAGGTATGGCCCCAATTAAAGCAAAACATTTTGATTTTGTAATTTGTCATCCACCTTTGTCTTTCCGTTACTAGTACGAAACATGTCTATGTGTATTACAGAGCTAGTAGTTTGCGAGACTTGTAATATTTATCGAATGAATTAATAAAATTCAAGAGCTGTTCAATAAAGAATGATCATAGTTGTTTACGGTCATAATTTTTCGCACTAAAATTCAAACTTATTATATTCTGTTAGTCCAATGTGAAACAAACACGCTGTAGTAGTTTCATAGTTAGTACTCCTGGTTCCCGCCTGTGAGAACCGGGAGAGTTCAGACATGTTCAGTATCGCCTACCGCTGCAATGGGGGGAGCATACAGTTAAAGTTGGTGTTAGAGGAAGATCCGGAGTTACTTTCAAACGTAATCACTGCTGATGAAACTTGGCTACATCATTGTGATCCTGAGAGCAAACAGCAAAACTCAGTGTGGAAATCTCCTTCATCACCAACCCCCCAAAAAAGCAAAAGTGGTTGTTTCTGCTGGGAAAGTTATTACCTGCACACACATCAGTAACTGGACAATACTACAGGGATGTTCTGAAAACATTGCAAGTCCATAACAGGCGCAAAAGATCACATTTCCGTGAAGCAGGCTGGATGCTGCACCACGAAAATGCGCGGCCGCATATTGCCAATGCTGTTGCTGAATATCTTGCAAAAATCAACGTGAAGTTCATCCCTCACCCTCTATATAGTCCGTATTTAGCCCCTGTGACATTTTTCTATTCACTAACTTGAAGAAACGCCTTATGGGAGGCATTATCCATCATCAGAAGCAGTGGTGAAGGCTGCGGAGGCGATTTTGAAGGATCTGTCAAAAATGGTTTCCAGCATGTCTTTGAAGACTGGCACAAACGCTGGGACAAGTACATTGCATTCGGGGAGACTATTTTGAGAAGGACCATCAAAATTTTGAGGATGAGTAAAGGTACATTGTCAAAAAAATTGTGATCCTTCTTTATTGAACAGCCCTCGTAAGTAATAGAGAATCATGCCTAAACTGCATATTACAGTTCCAACATGCTTCAGTAATTTGTCTCAGATATATTTGCTGAAAGGATACTGCCTCAGTTTAGTGTTCATATTGTGCGACAGGGCCTTGTACCTACACAGAAAACCAATAGCAGCCATGCCAAGATTAAGACGATTTTGCAGGCGTACGGCCAAATACAAAGGAAACAGGTGGTTCACGTAAATACATGAAAGTATGGTACATCTTCAGAATTATAACAAAGTTATAAATTTGGGATTTTGTTATTTCATGAGTAATTTATTCCTGTGATTTTACTGATATGCTAGCTATATAGTTGTACATGGCAGTCTAAATGGCATTACTTATTCGGAAGCAGAAAATAGTAGCTATCACTATGGCTTATTCATATTATATTATAGGTGATTAGTGTTTAACTGAATACGCTTAATGTTCTTACATAGTTTATAACTAAACGGTTTCATAAACTAAAATAATTCAAATATTAGAATAATCCCCATCTAGTTATTATCTTCTGTATGAGTAACGTATATTAAGCAATGATGGTCACTACTACTGATATAAAGCAAGGTATATATTTTGCCATCAATATCACTTTTCCAGTTAGACTAATAGTAAACCATAAAAATAAGTATTTGTGCTTTAGGTTCTTTTGGTTCACATTACCGTATTTATTAATTAATAAACAAGCTATTCAGTGTTTGACCCTACAATAGAATTGAACTCAATTGAGCTGAAATTAAGAAGTGGCCGGTCTTAAATATATAAAAATATATTTCTCTTTGTTCAAAAACCCGATTATATTGTAAATAAGGACCAATTATGAGCTCTAATTCCATATATTCAGGTTTTAAGTGTTGCACCAATTTTCCTTCATTGTGTTTTATCTGAAATTTGTATTCATTTTAGAACTGAAAAGTGGTTCATGCTTCTTACGATAGCTATGAAGCAAACTACAAGTATCTTAAAAGTATAGTAATGTCATAACAAAAGTTACGATTAATTAATGAAGATGACACAGGAAGTGTTGAATGGAGAGTCATTCTTAAATTAATGCAACGGTAGTTCCAGTTTGCAGTATTCCCCCACAAACCACTTCAGACACTGTAATGACCACGAGAACCTTCCCCATGTGCATGTCAGGGAGAAAATCTTAGAATTAGCTCTAATTAAACTTTATGGGGAAGTTCACCGGATAACCGATAAAATTGTAATCCAGTTTTTATTTATGGTCTCTATTTAGCTGCTGTGCTTCTTATTAAATGCTCAGAAGCCTCTTTATGAGGCTTGGGGTTCTTTTACGTACCGTAACGACGCGGAACCACCGACTTTACTTCTCTCCCGAAGCAAGCCATGCTAACGATTTTTACATCTAAAGAAATGTATCGCTCTCCGCACTGCGATAAACAGAAGTACTGAGGCTGAGATACTGGACTCACTCATCCTCTCTGAGGTGAATAAAGATCAACCTCAAGAAGTGTACCTCGTGAAGCCGAAGACATAAGAGACTACCATATCTTGCTTAAAAAGTGAATGCAATCTCAAAAATATAATAGTGGTAGGTTTTTATTTTATCTTGGAACCTAACGTACAATTACATATGTGTTAGTGAAATGCAGAGAAAAATATAGAATTAATGAAAGCGCTCTACACATTACACTGAACATTATTAAATAAACTGTAGTGATCTTTCGGAACCATGTGTGTGGTTTAACCACTCGTAAACTACACTATCGTTTAGAAAACCTTTGATGTTTAGAGGTACTAATCTTTTTATTGTTAAAAATTTGTTTATGCTACACATTTTTTGTAATAACTTTTACAGTTTGCTCTCATAAATTAATGTTCATGTAATAGCAATAAATTTTGCTGAAGTATTTGTTTTTAAAATATTTGCATAACACTTATGGTTTAATACCGCTAAACTTATGAGTACGTTTACTGTGCGCATTTATGACTTAGATAATAAATAAATAACAAATATCATAATTTCACATATCACTTTGTACACCCGTTTGCTATAAATGGAAAGATGTTTACTGTTTCTAGAAGGTCTAACACTGTTTTTATATTACCATTAACATCTTTCCAACCGATGTTTTCAAACAATCTTATTTCGATTCTACACTATATTAACAAGAGGCATTCTTTGTTGTTTTTGTTTTTCTATTCAATTCATTTATATGGATATCGTATTTTAAATTTTCTTTAGTAGTGTTTACCCAGGCTGACTACAGAGATTACCTCTGAGGTTAGAATTATAAGATTTCTGTAACTACATTTTATGGAAGCTTTGCTCTCCCTGGGCAATTAAAAATGTTATAAAACTGCTGCAAACAAATGGGATTGTATTTTCCCTGAACCTTTTTCTCTTGGGATATGGAAAACAACATCATAGCAGAAATATGTTTCAAGAATGAACGGTTATCCTAGCAGGTAAACGAGGTGCTTTTAAAATTAATTATTTAATTTAAATATCCTTTTTTCTTATGAGCGGAGTACTTCATCGTAATTTTGTCTATTTGTTTTTAATGTGATGACAGTATGGTTTACTCGCAGCCTATTGGATGTGGGCTTTAGCTCGCAAAGTATACACACCGCAAACAATCACACACATTCACGTGCAGTATTAGTTCGTTGCATTTCATTGCAATGAAAGATAATGGGAAATGTGTTCTGCATACACAAAGCGAAAAGCAAGGGGAATTGGAGCAATTTTAGAAGCTGTGACAGCAGTGTTGCTGCAAGTTAGGCAGATTAAAAGTAATGAAAGTTTACAACACCACGATGTACAACTACAGTAAGCGTAAGACACTATTTGCTTGTCTTTGTTTATGAAGTACACTATATGAATATTAGGTCACGTAATCCACTATTGCTCTCACCGAAGATGTAACCTCTGAACTCGTGCGTAATATGCTAAGTTTCATTTGAATTTATGAGCATATGCATTTTGTTTTTTAACCTCTAATAGGCATTAAAATTTATCCATTAACCAAACATCAATTATACTGAAACCATATTCTCATGTTTATGACAGCCTGCTGAAACAGAAAAAAGAGGGGGCAGTTTAAGAGTATATTTGAGTGATATAAGGACTTTGTTATATACTTTATCTCCTATTGCTTGCTCTCCATACATTGTTACCTAAAAGTATAAACATATTTAAAGCAACAAATGCCAGAAGACAGAAAGTGAATCTTATGAAAACCTGGGCAATATTGTTCCAAATTCTCTGAGCATGGCGGTTGTACGCGTACTTTTGTGTTTTAGCTCACTGATATGCACCACCAATTACGTAAGGCATAAAGGTTATAAGGCATAAAGGTTACGGAATTCTAGGTTAAGTCATCTCATTACGTAAGAGAAAGCGGGAATAATGACTCGAAATTATATAAAAATAACAGCAAAATGTGCTGGAACGTGTCACAAGGACAATTTCTTCTACACTCAGCACTATGTTTCTGTTTCACAATTTTGACGTACCACCTTTAAATAGTGATTTCCTAGGTCTGGTTGATCAGCAAGTCGAAATTGCCCACTTTGGAATATCTTCCTTGCATTGAGCCTAGCCGATTGACACATTTTAGTGATAAATATGAAATTTGGGGGAATTCTTTCACTATTGTCGCAGCTGATTAAGGTGGAACAGAAGCTGTCATTGTTAGAGAGCTGGCCATGGAACGTTAGGCTATGCTACATTAGTAAGTGCATCTGCTCGTCTTTTTTATGAAACAAAAATGTGACAAAAGCCCAGTGTTTCATCAGAGGAACTTTCAGTTTTACTCGTTATGAGCAGCCGAGGACGTTGAGGCACAAACTCGCGACCGGAAGGTCTAAGATGCAAATCTCGCCTGGATCGCTTTCCCTGATTAAAGTGTTTACAAGGTTTTTCTCAGTCCTCTTAAATGTCAAAGTCGGAGCGGTACTCTAAACTTGAGTCTGGGACTTTTCCTTCCCAAGCGCTTTTTGCTACTTATCATTTTTTTTCTTTCCACGCAGCATTAGTGACCAGTATCTGATGTCTTATGGGACAAAAGTGGTGATTAAACACTACAAAAATATTGGTATGATTAAATACCATATCCGAATACCATATGTACTTGATTGAATACAGTTGTTGAACATTATATCGGAAGTACTGAGCACCGCAATCGGCGAACTTTTAGAAAGTAATGGAAAACTCCGAATTTACTGCACCAGTATTCTAGCATTTGGAAGAAAAGATATTTAGAATTAGTGTTACAGATGATCAATGTCAACGTCACAAAAGTTCACCACAAACATCTCAAGAAAGAAAGAAAATGGATTGCTTCTGTACCACATTCTGCTCTGTAACTACATTCAATGTACGGTAGAGGCTTTTTTTTTTCTTTAAACCTTTTTCTCCTTCAATGGCTGTTTCACTTCAGGGTACGCCTTTTAATTTGGGACCTGAACGTCCATGTGGAACTGTGGCGAAGAATGAATGTTTTTTCAGTCAACCCACTGATAAATTACCTTGCAGCAATTGTCTCTAGAGGCTGGTATTCAAACACGAAATGGTAAATGTTACCAATTGCGTAGCATACTATGCTACCTTAATCGCTATTTGAAGTCTGGATAGATACAGAATATTTCCTAGTATTTCTGCCGCCAATACTGAAATTACATTCGATAGGATTGGCTCTACTTAGTTCACAACAGAATTTAAAGGAATTGCTACTTGGGTTTTCTGGTCGGTGAGCTGATTGTATTCAGTCAAGTTTAATGAGGCATCTACAGCCCATATTTTGGAGTAATATCAAGTTCAAACATTATGTACATGAATATGCAATAAAATTTAAAATATTTGATGAAATATATAGTTACATATAAATATGTAATTATGAGTCTATAACAGTTCCTTTATAATTACATTAGAAAAGCTGACTTTAAATGTAAAGTAGTTTATTTCATCCAACACTCATTCCTTGTACCACTGCCCTTATTGCTTCAACATTTTGCACCTTTTTATGTACAAATATAATAACTTGTAACTTAGAACTTCACTTATCTTATAAGAAATGATGTCATTTTTCTTGAAATTGAACAGGGTCGCGAAATTCTGGCTGACGATGTGGAAGTATTTTCACGAAATCGCGATCCTGTTCAATTTATAAGAAAAGTGGCATCGTTTCCTATAGTATAAGTGAAATTTTAAGTTACAAATTATTATATTTTATATATATATTTTTTTTGCTTCACTGTTAATAGCTTCATATTTTATGCATTCTGCACTTGTTTTTTAAAGTGTTATCAACAATTACTTATTCATAGTTTTAATAGTATTTTGTGAGAACTTCAAATGTTATTTACTAAATAATAAAATATTATATAGATAAAAATAAAAAACGCTTCCAATAAACTAAGTGTACAAAATAAAAATGGTTACGTAACTCAGGTATAACGTTTATTTCCAGCTTAATACACACTCATACCATATCCACATTTTCAGGTGTAACTGACATTTTTCGTATTATAAAATATTCTTTTACGAAGAAGGTGGCCTTTTCACATCGCAGTGTACTTGAACAAGTTGATATGTTCCACCTCAACATTCTTCATCATGCAGGATGTTGGTTATATTGAATAAACCAGAGCCGGAGCTTTTTAATAACATTCTGGAATTTAAGGAGTCACATTGAATTCAGCGTTACCTTTTACGCAAAATAATATTAATTTGAAATTTGGACAGTTACAGTTAAACTGCTCTGGGTCTGCAAGAAGCTATAATTAAAGCTGAAACCCCGCATGTGAGACACCCAGATGCAGTGGTGAAGCACCTGTAGTATCCAGGACGATGTTTTCCAGTGTTTTAGATCATGTATTTAACTGTTTAATCAGTGGTCGAGCTTTAAATGCTATTATTATAATGATGATGATGATGATTATTATTATTATTATTATTATTATTATTATTATTATTATTATTATTATTATTATTATTATTATTATTATTATTATTATTATTATTATTATTATTATTATTATTATTATTATTATTATTATTATTATTATTATTATTATTATTATTATTATTATTATTATTATTATTATTATTATTATTATTATTATTATTATTATTATTATTATTATTATTATTATTATTATTATTATTATTATTATTATTATTATTATTATTATTATTATTATTATTATTATTATTATTATTATTATTATTATTATTATTATTATTATTATTATTATTATTATTATTATTATTATTATTATTATTATTATTATTATTATTATTATTATTATTATTATTATTATTATTATTATTATTATTATTATTATTATTATTATTATTATTATTATTATTATTATTATTATTATTATTATTATTATTATTATTATTATTATTATTATTATTATTATTATTATTATTATTATTATTATTATTATTATTATTATTATTATTATTATTATTATTATTATTATTATTATTATTATTATTATTATTATTATTATTATTATTATTATTATTATTATTATTATTATTATTATTATTATTATTATTATTATTATTATTATTATTATTATTATTATTATTATTATTATTATTATTATTATTATTATTATTATTATTATTATTATTATTATTATTATTATTATTATTATTATTATTATTATTATTATTATTATTATTATTATTATTATTATTATTATTATTATTATTATTATTATTATTATTATTATTATTATTATTATTATTATTATTATTATTATTATTATTATTATTATTATTATTATTATTATTATTATTATTATTATTATTATTATTATTATTATTATTATTATTATTATTATTATTATTATTATTATTATTATTATTATTATTATTATTATTATTATTATTATTATTATTATTATTATTATTATTATTATTATTATTATTATTATTATTATTATTATTATTATTATTATTATTATTATTATTATTATTATTATTATTATTATTATTATTATTATTATTATTATTATTATTATTATTATTATTATTAAGCTCAAAACGTTCTGGGATATAAAGAAAGTATCTCTACAACAGATATGCCTATTTAAATTTGAAGGCGTATTTCGGAAATGATGCCCTTTGACCTACGTCTTATACACTTAGGTAAACACGCGCGCATTAGTAATGTCCTATCTTTATTAAGTGTAACCACATGGTAATGGGGATTACTATCTACGACAAAGGGGGAGTTGAGTATAAATACTTGGTACAGAGGACGTTTCTATTGCAGGTCGTATATCTTGCAACCTCTTTCAGGTGGTTCCCCTGTCCCACTTTAGTACTGATGTTTACGATGTCTCCCAAGAATCATTACAAGGGCTTAACTTCTCTCTGCGAAGAGCGCAAGTTGTTCCTCCTAGAATGTTCCAAGAGCTGTCACAAAGAACGATGTTGTAAGTTTTGTGTGCTACCTCCCGTAAGGGATGTGGTCCAAACTTTAATTTCCCAGTAAATTTCCTCTAGTAATTGAAAACAAACATTTATGGCATACCTTACCGGCCATAATTTTTCGTGCGTAACTTTGTGCATCAGGGTTTTCAGTAAGGGTTATTAAAAGCGCAATCTCAGTTTTATACTCAGCTTTTTTTTTTATCCAAAGCTAGCTGTTCGTAACCATCGGATTACATGAAGTAATAATGCTTGGAATGCTTAGGAAGTATTACTTTTAGAAACGTAAGCAATAATAGAATAATAAAATATTAAACCTTCATTTACGAGCACCTTTAACTTGTGTGTAGCAAATAAATTTTATTAAATAAGTATGATTAATCTTAGGTTTCATTTGACTGTATTTCGTGGAAAGCCCTACCAGACAAACTCAATATTTTTATATTTAATAAGTAGTGTACTATGTTCCTCAAACGCATTCCGTGCACTAGCTTTCAGATAGCATAACAAACGAAACTATTTTAGTTCTTAATTCAAATATCTGAAAAACATGAAGCTGAAAAAAATATTATAATTGATCCTTCATGATTTAATATACATGTTGTCACTTAACTATTTCAGCTGCGTAGTCACCACTTGACTTTATCTTACTCATTGAGGGTTCACGTAGCTTCAGATTTTACGCAGAAAAATAAATTATACGATGGTTGTCAAAATGATGCAACCACAAAATGCGGTGCTTGGTGGAGCTATTTGTTCATTCACCTCACTCACCATAGTTTAAGAAAAATTCCAAATGTAGGTGGGACCTGGAGGACATTTGCATTATCGATCCTGTCCCTTGAGATGTGATATGCAGCGTAATTAAAGTCACTTCATGTGAAACTTTGGAGTCAAAACGTGAAAAATGTATTTTAACTCTATTATAAATTCTCAACTTTTATAGGAACACCAACCAGACTTACCAGCTAAAACGGAAAGCCCTAGTAGAGTTAGAGTTAATAGAGTAACGTTAAACCAGATGGAGAACCTTCTGTCCTCTGCTATCACAGATCATTTCTTCCTTAAGCTGCTGTTTTAAGGTATTATGATACCAAATAACAAATCATCACAATTTCCAGTTAGAATACCGAATATGAAAATATCCACAAAAATTGCAGTGAGGTTGAAGTTCGTTTGGACAACTGACGTACTATTGGAGGAGTGCATATTCGCTTGCATATTTTATTATTGCTTTTAATTAATAGTTTTGCTCATGAAATATATTGGATAGTGTATTTATATTTGAGTTGATGTTTCAGTAGATATAGTCTTTAATGATAAATAGTACATTACATCCAGAAAAATATTATAAGATGCTTTTGATTATCATCATCCCTATCTCGTAATAATACGTTAATGTCATTGGAGTAATTAATGGAATAGGTATCTTATGCTTGTTAGGAACCAAAACACACAATCATGAAGGTACTTTCATTAATTTATTTGTCAATGGAGGATTAAGTTTTTTACAGTATTATATACGCCTCAGCTAATGTATGTGTTTCTAAAGAACCATGAAGCTTATTGGCACATACCTGTTTAGTTTTCCCTTTAAAAAGCATTCGGACTGATGTATAGTCTATGTTATAATTAGACTGGCGTCGCAACTGAGGTATTCACAACAGTAATACGGAATCAGATCTTATCACGTGATTCACTCCACATAGGAAAGATATTCTGATGTTTCTGATTAGCTAAAACTAGATATGAACCGATTAGTACTGGATGGAAGCAGGATAGTAACGAACTCTGTTGCAGGCAATGAAGGATGGACTTAGTCAATGGATAACTCTTATCTACCACTACGCACATGTATTCCACATTCCAGCATCATTAAGCTTAGCGGCGAACTGGGATAAAGTATCTTCCCTGACGATAAATTTAATAATAAGTGACTAGTGCCTGGAAGATAACAAATCATTATAACCTAGAATAGTTTCGTGATCGCTTCTAGTTGGAGAATATATTGTATTATCCTACACGCCAAGAACTGTATTTTATTCTACTATCAGCGCAAGACGTTCATTAACTGGCTGGTTGATGGTTTATGGTAAGATGACACTAGGACGGATTTAATCTCTGGCTGCCTAGTCTTCCAGTTTCACATTCTTTATTCTGATAGATATACAGTTAATAACAGTCCCTATCGAAACACTTTCTTTGATTTAACAGCAGGGAAGCGTGCAACAAATGTCTACATCTAATATTGAACACTTTCGTCCTTGAGAACGCAATGAATTTGAATGTTTCTTCTTCTTCTTCTTCTTCTTCTTCTTCTTCTTCTTCTTCTTCTTCTTCTTCTTCTTCTTCTTCAGTTCGCAGTTACATAGCACGCCTATTCCCCATACACAGCATCGACATTCACGTATAGATGTCACACAATGGTTCGTGAATTCACAAAGGTGAATTCCATGTTAACGTTTGACCAAGTCGAAATTACTCAGAGAGGATAAAGTTTATACCAACTTGGATATGTGAATGTACAATATGTTACTATCAAGCTTCTGAGTTAAACTCTGACCGAATAGCTCTGACTCTGATCCGGATATATTTTTGTTTGGAAAGGACGTGATTTCTACGGATAAGGAACATAACATTGTGGTAGACCGGTGGCAGTGAACAGGTTCAAATTCTGGTATATATTCACACGATCTCATAAGAATGAGTATTCGATCAGAGGATGGCCAGAAGGAGGTCGTCAGCAGATTACATTGGATGGTTGCTATTTTCCTACCTTAAATAAACATTGAGGTGTTAAAGAAGAAAATGGCAAACAACAGGTTTTATAAACGCTGTAAACACGAGAAGTGTAGCAGTTATGGCTAACAAAATGGGAAAGGTAAATATTACTCAATTCAGTAGTGCAGTCAAACCTGTGATTTCTGTGTACGTTGCCACTTTGCATTTTGAAGATAACTATTAGGTAACTTTTCACTAGATAAACGTTATGTGCCTTAGTAATCCACGGCGTAACAGCCTAGATCGGGCCTTGGCCTGCCAATCTCATGCTCACATACCTAAAGCAGAGGTGGACGATCATCCAACTGATACGAGGAGATCTGGTCAGAATTTCGATACCCCTAACCGGGAAGCTGGCTGTTTTGGTAAAATGGAAAGAAGTACAGTATCGTTCAGTGATTTTCTTTTTACTTTTAGATGGGAAAGCTTGCGAGGAGGTAAAAGCGAAATTGGATGCTGTTTATAGAGACCTTTCGCCTTCCATGAGATTAATTAAATACTGATGTAACGAATTTAAACGTGGTCGAATATCCGTTTTTAACGAGGAGTGCCCAGAACGCTCTGCAGATGTGGTTACGTTGAACAAGTTTACGATATGAATCTCGCTGACCGTCGAAAGAAGGTTCACGAATTGACAGAGGCTATAGGTGTATTGGGAACCGCACAATAAGTTGGAGAAATGAAATGAAATGTGTAGTGTTTAATACCCGCTTTTACTAAGGCATCGCAGGCGGTGACATTGATGATACATGAGATGAAGATGGAGTATCGGTGGAATATGATGGCGGGGGAAACCGGAGATCCCCGAGAAAATGCACCTCAGCTCCGTGTTGTCCACCACAAATCTGGAAAAGGGAAAGCGGTCGGCTCAATGGTTGCCTCGTTTGCTCACAGTGGATAACAAGCAGGTATGTTTTCAACTTCGTGGTTGTGTTTGGAAGTATTTAAGGGAAATCAGAAGGACTTTTTGCGTCAGGTTGATACTATCGATAAGACCTGGATTCATCCGGAAATCAAGCGACAATCAAAACAATGGATTGCTTCCGGATGATCTGCCCCAAAGAAGGCAAATACGGCCCCATCGGCCGGGGAAGTGATGGTGAAGCGTGTCATATTCATTGACTTCTTGGAAAAAGAAAGCCTAATAATGGAGCATATTACATTGAGTAATTGGCCTAATTCCAGCAGAAGTTGAAGGACACGGCACCATATGGCAAAGACGAAAGTTCTGTTTCAACAGGATAATGCCCCAGCACATTCATCCGGAGTTGCCGCCGCCAAATTGTATGAATTGCGTTATAAATTGCTGCCAATCCCATATTCTCAAGAGGTAGCTCCCTGCATTTTCTTCCTCTTCCCAAACATGTATAAATGGCTCGAAGCAGAAAAATTTAGATCAAACGAAGAGGTCATAACGAAAGAAGAAGCGCATTTTGCAGAGATTAAAATGCTTATTTATTGGAGGGCTTAAAAAGGAAAGGAACATCGGGAGAAATGTATATCCCTAAAAGAGGACTATGTGTGATTTGTGCTTGAATAAACTTGCGTCTTTATTCCTAACGCGGGTACTTATTGAACAGCCTTCGTATTGCAGCTCCTCAAATTCCTCATGATGCTGAGTGACCACCGGTCTTCTACCTGGAACTTGTAATGCGCACACCTTGGCAGGGAACCAGAGTATAGCGCTCCCCCCCCAGTACACCACGGTGCAGAACAAACTAAACTGAAGTAATGGTTTAATATTCTACACTAAATGTATTTGAATTGTGTGCTGCTGCAGTATACCGACAATCCACAGCATCCTGATATTTAAAACCTAACTTATTTTTACGATGGCAAGTTAATAAAGATTGAGGCATTTTTTACACGGCGCACAATGGCAGAACTCATGAGGCCAGTGCATCAGCTCTGATTGGTGGACAAAGCACACGATCACTTGCACATGCGTTTGTACACAGGGGACGAACAAAGTAAGTCAGTTCACTAGCCGTCTACAGAGGAAATAGAGATGTTACGCGAAGAACAATATGCTGCATTACAGTTTTGCTTTCGTTTGCAGAAATCCGGCATGGAAGCTTACAGAATATTGCAGGAGGCATATGGCGATGATGTTCTGCCACAATCCATGAGACTTCAATGGTTCTAGGAATATACGGAGGGCCGTGTTTCAATTACAAATCAAGGTGGACAGGTGCTCCAGTAACAGCAATAAACGAAACCATCATTAAAGCAGCTGGTATCAATTTTCGTGAAGACCGACGAATAACAATTGACAGTCTTGCAGACAAGGTACTACCTTCCCATGCGAGTGTTTTGTCAATTCTGCATAATCACTTAAAGATGAGACGTGTTTGTGCTAGGTGGGTACCAAGGCTATTGATTTCTGAAGAAAATGTGGTTGGTTGAAAGCGTGTATGGAACTGCAATTTCGGTTGTGATGTATGGGGATGCGTACCTGAAAAAGAAGCTAAGGTCGAAGCGTTTTGCTACTTCGGAGGCCCTCCTGAAGAAGGCTGAAGCGGTTATAAAGAAGATGTCAATAGACGGCTTCCAGCACGTGTTCCAGTACTAGCAGAAGTGTTGGGCAAAGTAAATTCAACTATACAGAGAATACTTTGAAAACGATCACGTCAATCTGGACCAGGATAGCGTATTTTATGGGTAACAATGTCATTCTCAGTCTTTATTGACTCGCCCTCGTAGTTTAACATACACGACTTTAGCAAGCACCCAGAGGAAATGAAATGAAATGTGTAGTGTTTAACGCCCGCTTTTACAACATACGGCACCGCAGGCGGTGGCACTGATGATACATGAGATGAAGATGGGGCACCGGTGGAATGAGATGGCGGGGTAAACCGGAGGTCCCGGAGCAACCAGCGCTGTTTTCCAACACAAATCTCACTTTGCGGTCGCCTGGGATCGAACCCGGGCCGCCTTGGTGAGAGCCAAGCGGTCTAACCACTGAGCCACGGTGCGGCCACACCCAGAGGAGGGCTTATACGTGTTGTACACAGAAGGGCGCACCTCGCACACTTAGACTTACATAGATAAGTGCCGATTGCCACCCTCATGAACAGATGACATGAAAGAACTACAGGAGGCTACAGACCGCAGGCAGAGAGGCTAAAGAAACGAGCAGAAGGCCCTAACAGTTACAGGTTGATGGCCTGTCCCAATCATGGAGCTGCCTAGAAAGGGCGATGAACTACCTGTTTACCCAGTAGTCTGTAGTGTACACAGGAGTACTCTTCCTTTAAGAGAGCAACCGCGTCATCTCTCCGACGCAGCCATATGCCAAAATACATTGAAGCGCACCTGATGTATGACAAGGAAGGGAATGAAAGAGAAATGATGCATAGGAGGGCTGGTAGATTAGAAACCAGCAAGTGACCAGCGAAAACCACGAGAAAATTAAAGTTAGAGTGAGCACTCGATGGAATGGATCCCCGGGACAGCTGGAATGCTAGTCTCACACATTATGGTACACACGTTTTCTTAGTCATAGATGTGTTTAATTATGACGCAGGGATTAGTGCCAGATTTGGAAGTGGAAACTTCAGAAGGGCGAGAGAGAGAGATTGTAGGAGAGAATTGCTGTAAAATTAAGAGCTAATTCTAAACATAGATTGAAAGTATTTAATATTTTATGCATTAAGATTGGACTTAAATAATTATAGGTTAGAGGATCGACATTATTATCAGTTGCAATGGAAATGCTGCATACACTAGCATTGTTCGTGATTCAACGGTTTATCTCTACAATATTTACCCTTACCTAATAGGCTTTATGTTTAAGGACGATTTTAGGACCATTAGAAATCCTGTGATACAGCAAGCATCAGATAAGCCTACCGCTACAACCTGTATCCCGTATACCGGCAACCTATCCGGCAGAATTAGCAGAATTCTCGCCAAATACTTCAGTACCATCCACAAGCCACCTCCAAAGATTAAACATCTGTTGAGACCAGTGAAAGACAAACTGGACTTCCAAGTTCCCGGAGTGTACCGCATTCCCTGTGAATGTGGGACTGCGTATATAGGACAAACCGGAAGGACCATTGCTACCAGAATAAACGAACATGAACGGAACATTCGTTTAATGCAACCTGAGAAGTCTGGACTGGCCGAGAACTGTTTTGAAAACAACCATAGAGCCAACTTTTGGGAGACCACCATCTTGGCAAAATACAACAGTTACTGGGAGCGCAGAAGTAAGGAGTCTTTGGCCATTTCCTCCGAGAGGAGAAGCTTAAACGTGATGCTGGATTTCAGTTCAGCTCCTCTTGGAAACCGGCTTTAAAAATGAAAATCCGTCGACTTAAAAAGCACAGAGCAATACAGCTTGATAATCAAGTTAAGTAGTTACGTTTCTTTGACCCAATTAATTTTCTATACTCAAACCATCTCCTGACCTTGCATTTAATTTACGGAAAACAGTCTTTTGTTCAGTAATGCGAATTTTCATAGCGTTTTGTCTTTGAATAATCGTAAGCTTTCACGGTCGGAGACTAATTCGAAGATAGAAGAATTTTCCGGGCTCAGGAGTCGTGGATGCTCCAACTCCATCAGACCACGGCTCCTGAGCCCGGAAAATTCTTCTATCTTCAAATGTTTTGTCTTTGTATATATTTGTGAAATATACAGTGATTCATTTGTGGATATAACGTGTATTAAATATACTGATGATGGGAGAGATGCACACTCCCGAAACGTTAATTTCTATTCGTCTTTTCACCTGACTTCTTCCCGAGAAATCCTTGAGCATATTCGTTGCCAGGAAAGCTTCAGGTCTTATTTTAACACCTAAAAGTTAATTAAAAGTCTCAGGACACTATAAAGGCAGTAATGAATATATCAAGATAATGGTATGAAAAAACACTGTTGAACAACCAAAAACAAACGTGGGGTGTAAAGGTGATTTCAATGTACTGCTACCGAATGACTTACACGATGTTGCATACGGGCTACCTCGTCGCTACTTACAGAGAAAATATAATTGAGAAGAACTGCCAGCAGCTGAAGTATATTAAAGCAAATCCTCCTCTTCCATATTCATCAATTTAACTTTTATTTATTTTCCGGAACTATTGCCCAGAAACTAGTAAGATAAACTGCCTGGCCTTGCCGCGGTTTGATAATGTATTCCTAAAACATTTATCCTAAGGTGAAACATGCCTAATATCCTTGCAGTTCTTTGCAGGCATTTATGTAATATTACACGAAAGATAACCAAATTCTTGGAAAACTATAAACAAAAAATATGTATAATATAAAAATACCGAGAGTAGAGTATGTAAAAACATTGGAGAACAACCGCAAATACCAGAGTGTGTAATGATAATTTCTCGTTAATGCAGTTGAGCGACTTTCACGTTGTGTCATGCGGGTTTTCTCGTCGCTGTTTGTAGAGACGATCTCAGTGGAAGAGAATAATAGCAGTTTAAGTAAAACGAATATGACGCTGTTTATTCTTCGTTACCAACGTACATAAAATTATTAAGAAAACGCGAGAGAGTAAAAACAAAATATAAAGCAAATTTGTCTGCGTAATTTATTCATGAACAGTGTCAGAAAGTATGTCAATGAGTTTTACATGCCTAACTGTTCTTTTGATATTTAGTGAAGCGATAAAAACGCAAGTAATTACTTTCATGATGGTAATGTTTGAACTACTACAGCTATGGTTGACAGATGGCCAAAGCTTCATCAGTGAGGATGCTTTGTCAAAATTATGAAAGCCTTGCTGTAAGCTTACAACAGCGTGGATTTCAGTATGAAAATTGGCTAGAATATAACAGCAAAATCTAAATAAGAAATGCACGTTGTTGCTCCAGAGGTTGAATTTAACGCTATTCGATATAGTAAGTGTTTTAAGAGCAGATGAAACGAATTTCCATGAGTAGGTGATGGGCAGAATTCTGTAAATGGAAGGCTAACGCGGTAAATATTAACAGGATGAAACCAACACCTTCCAGTATAGCTATACATCCTTAGAAAAAATAAATGAGCAGTTACCAGAAACAAAGTTTGATTTGGAAAGCATCGGAAACGTTCGATGACGCTGCGTTCACAATATACGCTTTGGAGACGCAGAGTCAGACAGAAAACGTTAATGCTATAGCAGAAATTTAAATATTTGAACCGTTCAGTCTCACTCTACCTTCCCATACTTTGGTCTTCCACGGCAAGTGTGAAGAACAATTAATTTTTTCCAATATACGCTGTGATATTAATCATTTCAAAGCTATGCGATAGATAAGGAGATGATTTGCGGCTTGGCCGTATGTATGGCAGCCGAGCGGTAAAATGCATGTCTCTCGTAACAACATTAGTATGAATCCTTGATGAGCATGTTTATTATTCTTATTCTTACTTTAACAGCAATGCCGTATATTTTTCTTGTAGAAGATAAGTAGCAATACATTAAACAAATTCATTTATAAAATCGCAAATGACATATTCTTGCCGTTTTCAAAATAAATGAAATGTTATTAGACAATTGCCTTAATATTGCTTGTGTAAACACTCGGACTCAGTCATTTGTTATGAATGGTGTTGGCATATAATGCGAAGTATCCTCTCGTGAAAATTTCACTAGGTATTTGATCTCATCCATGCCCCGCAGAATGAGGGTAGGTTTACACACCCAATATTAAGTTAATTCTTATTTTATTTGATTTTATACATAAGAATAAAACGTTTATTTCAGTTATTTTAAAAACAGAGTAGTGTTTCAGCTTTTATGTGTGAGGATAAGTGTCATGAAACCAAGTAAACCTTAGCAACTGGGAGTTATTTTATAATGCGCCTAATACGCATTTCCTATTTCTACAAAATTGAAAAATCGAAGTGATGTCTGGGATTCGAACCTTGGTAGGTCTAGCTCCTACATACTTATCTATAACCGCCTGGTAATCGGTGCGCCTTTGATAACTAACACTCAATTATCAGTTAATTATGAGACTCAAATTTTAGCACACATTACAGTGTGCAATAAAAGGAACGATTACCCGTGCGAATCTTCTCCTTCTTCTTCTCCTCCTTCTCCTCCATCTTTTCGTCCTTCTCCTTCTTCTCCTCCTTCTTCTTCTTCTTCTTCTTCTTCTTCTTCTTCTTCTTCTTCTTTCTTCTTCTTCTTCTTCTTCTTCTTCTTCTTCTTCTTCTTCTTCTTCTTCTTCTTCTTCTTCTTCTTCTTCTTCTTCTTCTTCTTCTTCTTCTTCTTCTTCTTCTTCTTCTTCTTCTTCTTCTTCTTCTTCTTCTTCTCTTCTTCTTCTTCTTCTTCTTCTTCTTCTTCTTCTTCTTCTCTTCTTCTTCTTCTTCTTCATCTTCTTCTTCTTCTTCTTCTTCTTCTTCTTCTTCTTCTTCTTCTTCTTCTTCTTCTTCTTCTTCTTCTTCTTCTTCTTCTTCTTCTTCTTCTTCTTCTTCTTCTTCTTCTTCTTCTTCTTCTTCTTCTTCTTCTTCTCTTCTCTTCTTCTTCTTCTTCTTCTTCTTCTTCTTCTTCTTCTTCTTCTTCTTCTTCTTCTTCTTCTCTTCTTCTTCTTCTTCTTCTTCTTCTTCTTCTTCTTCTTCTTCTTCTTCTTCTCCTTCTTCTCCTTCTTCTCCTTCTTCTCCTTCTTCTCCTTCTTCTCCTTCTTCTCCTTCTTCTCCTTCTCCTCCTTCTTCTCCTTCTCCTCCTTCTTCTCCTTCTCCTCCTTCTTCTCCTTCTCCTCCTTCTTCTCCTTCTCCTCCTTCTTCTCCTTCTCCTCCTTCTTCTCCTTCTCCTCCTTCTTCTCCTTCTCCTCCTTCTTCTCCTTCTCCTCCTTCTTCTCCTTCTCCTCCTTCTTCTCCTTCTCCTCCTTCTTCTCCTTCTCCTCCTTCTTCTCCTTCTCCTCCTTCTTCTCCTTCTCCTCCTTCTTCTCCTTCTCCTCCTTCTTCTCCTTCTCCTCCTTCTTCTCCTTCTCCTCTTCTTCTCCTTCTCCTCCTTCTTCTCCTTCTCCTCCTTCTTCTCCTTCTCCTCCTTCTTCTCCTTCTCCTCCTTCTTCTCCTTCTCCTCCTTCTTCTCCTTCTCCTCCTTCTTCTCCTTCTCCTCCTTCTTCTCCTTCTCCTCCTTCTTCTCCTTCTCCTCCTTCTTCTCCTTCTCCTCTTCTTCTCCTTCTCCTCCTTCTTCTCCTTCTCCTCCTTCTTCTCCTTCTCCTCCTTCTTCTCCTTCTCCTCCTTCTTCTCCTTCTCCTCCTTCTTCTCCTTCTCCTCCTTCTTCTCCTTCTCCTCCTTCTTCTCCTTCTCCTCCTTCTTCTCCTTCTCCTCCTTCTTCTCCTTCTCCTCCTTCTTCTCCTTCTCCTCCTTCTTCTCCTTCTCCTCCTTCTTCTCCTTCTCCTCCTTCTTCTCCTTCTCCTCCTTCTTCTCCTTCTCCTCCTTCTTCTCCTTCTCTCTTCTTCTCCTTCTCCTCCTTCTTCTCCTTCTCCTCTTCTTCTCCTTCTCCTCCTTCTTCTCCTTCTCCTCCTTCTTCTCCTTCTCCTCCTTCTTCTCCTTCTCCTCCTTCTTCTCCTTCTCCTCCTTCTTCTCCTTCTCCTCCTTCTTCTCCTTCTCCTCCTTCTTCTCCTTCTCCTCCTTCTTCTCCTTCTCCTCCTTCTCCTTCTCCTCCTTCTTCTCCTTCTCCTCCTTCTTCTCCTTCTCCTCCTTCTCCTTCTCCTCCTTCTTCTCCTTCTCCTCCTTCTTCTCCTTCTCCTCCTTCTTCTCCTTCTCCTCCTTCTTCTCCTTCTCCTCCTTCTTCTCCTTCTTCTCCTTCTTCTCCTTACTTCTCCTTTTTTTTCTTTTTAGACAGGCCCTCCCCGCCTGCCCGGTGGCGATCAACCGTCATTCTCGGCAAGCATTCTACATCGCCTCCCGCATGCTGTTAATACTAACATGCAGGGATGCGGGGTTAGGTGTGAGAGATTAGTTGTATTATTTGGCAGATCCCGCAATAAGCACTCTGGATAGTGTTGAGGATGATGTGCACAGCATGTGTCATGCTGAGTCAGGCGTGGTGTAAAAGGCCAGCGTGCAAACATGACGAAGCGCCCTGATTGCCCGACTGGGAGTTCGTGATGTGAGATGGTTGTTATTGAATTGTGTCGTGCAGTGGTATGCGTGCAGATAGTGCGTATTGCGGTGCATGCTGATCCATGCGTTGTGGAGGGTTAGTGATTGGTGATTGGGTTAGTGTGGCATGCATGTTAATGATGTTATGTTAGTAACTGGGAGGTTATGCGTTAGTAGGTTGTTAGTCATGCAGATATAGTAGTGGCTTGGAATGCTCAGGGAATTCGGTGGGTAGGTGCTGTTGTGGTTGTGCTAGGTGTTAGATGGGGATGAGTTGGTTGATGTAATCTTGGATATCCTGTTCGCTGATGTCATTGTCTGAGTGTCTGTGGAAGAGATAAACTGGGCGTTTGTGTTTGTTTGCAAGTGGGTCGTAATTGCCTATGTTTTCTATGAGCGGGTTGTGTGGTGTTCAGCGTTTTTGTAGAGATCAAAGGCGAGTTTACGGATAAATTCGTTGAGGGTGTGCATTCTGAGTTCTGTATGTAAGGGTGTTGCTGGGGTGGTCCGCGGTAGTTTGCAGATTAGCCGTAGGATTTTATTTTGGAATGCTTGAAGTCTTTTTATGTGTGAGACGGCCGCGAAGCCCCAAACCGGAGCGGCGTAAGTGAGCAGTGGTCGGAGGAGGGTTTTGTAAACCACGAGGGCAGTTTCGATGGGAAGATGACTGGAGTAATTAAGTAGTGGGTAGAGTTTCCCTTAAACGGCCGTAGGCTTTTCCTCTGATATTGTGTGTTTCGCGCCAGGTGAGGCCTCTGTCCATGGTGATGCCTAGGTATTTAACTGCGGTGACCTTCTCTCCTTCTTCTCCTTCTTCTCCTTCTTCTCCTTCTGCTCCTTCTCCTCCTTCTTCTCCTTCTCCTCCTTCTTCTCCTTCTCCTCCTTCTTCTCCTTCTCCTCCTTCTTCTCCTTCTCCTCCTTCTTCTCCTTCTCCTCCTTCTCCTTCTCCTCCTTCTTCTCGCTTCTTCTCCTTCTCTCCTTCTTCTCCTTCTTCTCCTTCTTCTCCTCTTCTCCTTCTTCTCCTTCTTCTCCTTCTTCTCCTTCTTCTCCTTCTTCTCCTTCTTCTCCTTCTCTCCTTCTTCTCCTTCTTCTCCTTCTTCTCCTTCTTCTCCTCCTTCTTCTTCTCCTTCTTCTCTCTTCTCCTCCTTCTTCTCCTTCTCCTCCTTCTCCTCCTTTCTCCTCCTTCTCCTCCTTCTCCTCCTCTCCTCCTTCTCCTCTCTCCTCCTTCTCCTCCTCCTCCTCCTCCTCCTCCTCCTCCTCCTCCTCCTCCTCCTCCTCCTCCTTCTCCTCCTCCTCCTCCTCTCCTCCTTCTCCTCCTTCTTCTCCTTCTTCTCCATCTCCTTCTTCTCCTTCTTCTCCTTCTTCTCCTTCTTCTCCTTCTTCTCCTTCTTCTCCTTCTTCTCCTTCTTCTCCTTCTTCTCCTTCTTCTCCTTCTTCTCCTTCTTCTCCTTCTTCTCCTTCTTCTCCTTCTCCTTCTTCTCCTCTTCTCCTTCTTCTCCTTCTTCTCCTTCTTCTCCTTCTCCTTCTTCTCCTTCTTCTCCTTCTTCTCCTTCTTCTCCTCTTCTCCTTCTTCTCCTTCTTCTCCTTCTTCTCCTTCTTCTCTTCTTCTCCTTCTTCTCCTTCTTCTCCTTCTTCTCTTCTTCTCCTTCTTCTCCTTCGTCTCCTTCTTCTTCTTCTTCTTCTTCTTCTTCTTCTTCTTATTATTATTATTATTATTATATTATTATTATTATTATTATTATTATTATTATTATTATTATTATTATTATTATTATTATTATTATTATTATTATTATTATTATTATTATTATTATTATTATTATTATTATTATTATTATTATTATTATTATTATTATTATTATTAGTATTATTATTATTATTATTATTATTATTATTATTATTATTATTATTATTATTATTATTATTATTATTATTATTATTATTATTATTATTATTATTATATATATA
>CM060948.1:57977315-57999683 GCA_030765055.1 Mantis religiosa | reverse complement strand
AGAAAGAAAGAAAGAAAGAAAGAAGGAAAGAAATAATATCTCGCTTACACCGCTGTTGTTTGTGTGCTGCAGGGATTGGAGGAATAAAAGTGGCGTGAATGGATAGAGTTACATTAAAAAGTGTAATGCCATAGCCGGGAATTGAACCACGGATCTGCCGGTCTCCGTATCACATTGTAAATAAGAGCCCCTAGTGGTTTACCGGACAAAATACTTTTACCGGACAAAATACGAGTCAGTTGGAGAATTTAATGTCATGTTGGCATGTTGGCCATTGTAGCTCAATGGTTAAGAGCGACCGCACGGAGAATCGGGAGATACGTGATTCAAATCTCTGCTATGGCATTGAATTTTTTCTGTCTGACTGCCTCCCCGTAGGGGATGGGATCCGTCCCCTTCAGCTGCTTTAGTGCGAGCTCTGCGGACCCTTAGCACTCGTGGTACCTCTGACGTTACTAGAGGAACCTCGGGCCGAACATTCGAGCCCCTCCCTGAATGGGAGTTGTTCAGATTAGGTTGGACTCAAGGGGGCAGTGGTTCCCGATACCCGTGGGAGATCGGGTTGAAGGCAGCCATATATTCTAGCGTACTAGCCTGCATAGTTAGTAGAAGGTGTGCTAGATCACCAACCCCCCGCCCCTACCGAGGTTGTTCGGTAGCCTTCCCCTTTTGGGGTTGGCGCGCGTAAATGACGTATCTACTTCCACCCGTCTTGTGTTTTTCGATCATATGGGGGGGGGGCTTGTTAAGCTTTAGGTCTTTCCCTACTGGAAACCCCTTCCGGGGGCGGGTGCCTGGCGCCCTTCGGGTACAGCTCGGTAACTCCCTGGTACAAGAGAGAGGTTAGCGACGGCTGCCTGCGTAGACCCTATTCGTATTGTCTGACTGCCTATGCAGATGGGTACCTCCGGCCAGGCTCCGGCCACCCGGAGGGGGCAGAGGGTTGTGTAAGAAGTGCCGGGTACTATGCCTGTAGAGCATAGTAGAAGGAGTGCTAGATCACCAGGCAGACCCACCGAGGTTATCGGTAGTCTTCCCTGCGGGCTTGACGCGCTTAAGTGGCGTATCCACTTCCATCCTATAATGGGGTGGACTATATACACTCCAGATATTGTCGTTTAGAAAATAATGACTGTAGAAAACGCTAAAAATACAATGCGATATTTGAAATAGTAACCAGGTTAGGAATATAGGAGGCCGTAGTCTGTCTGACTGCCTATTCAAATCATCGCCTACACACGCTAGTTTGGAAGTACCCTTAATTTCCAATACTAGTCTTGGTTGTGATGTCATTTGTGGTGGGGTAGTAATAGTGCTAGTAGTAGTAGTAGTAGTAGTAGTAAGTAGTAGTAGTAGTAGTAGTAGTAGTAGTAGTAGTAGTAGTAGTAGTAGTAGTAGTAGTAGTAGTAGTAGTAGTAGTAGTAGTAGTAGATCTGAATGAATCTAATCTTAACATTTAAGTTTGTATGCATATTTGGAACAGAACTTAAAAGTGCATTCATAATAATGGACTCATTATAAGAACCCTAACAGGTGTTAATAAAACATCCATCAATCTCAATGCAATGTACTAAAAACTCTTTGGCTTACTCTTCCCCATCTCTCTCATATAGAGACACATTCTTCGCATCCCTACTCCCTCTCTCCATCTGTGTGTGTGTGTGTGTGTGTGTGTGTGTGTGTGTGTGTGTGTGTGTGTGTGTGTGTGTGTGTGTGTGTGTGTGTGTCATACATCCAAACACAAATAGTACTCACATTCACTAGTACCAGTTTCGCTTGCTCCATGGAATTATATATTACTTAGAATACAAAAACTAATCTTCTGAAAAAAAAAAAAAATGAATATAGGCATACAGCCTCAAATAATAGAATGAACGCTTGTTACATAATGTATCGATAATACTGCCGACAAATTTTAAATGCATTCCTGAAATTTTCTTCCTCTGTATATCTAGGCAAAAGCACTCACGAAGAACCAAGAATTCAATTTTATACTCACCTTTCATAGCCAATTATGTGATTAAGAGTAATTTACAGCTTCAGCTCCCGAATTTTATAAGCAAAGATTAATGCAAAGATAAAGCTTTAGTCTCATTTCAATTAACATATACAGATGTGGGTAGAACTCCACGTCACGCACATGTTGCATGTCGGAAATAGCGTGTTAGTTCAAACCTAAAATTATTACGGGTATTGTAAAAGCTTTAACTGCTGAAATTAAAGGCTCACACGTAGAAATGAAATAATCTATATTACGTACAATAACTACACTCCTCCACAGGAGAGTAAGTCTCCGAGGGACGAGACGCAGGGGGTTGGCGGACGAGTGAGTGAGTGTGTGTGTTTTAGGGCCCGTCGACAACAAGGTCATTTGGGCCTGGGTTGGCGGACGAGGAAGCGAAGAACTGTATGGTCCCGGTTAAATAGAAAAATACTACCATCTATAGTGTCTATAGTGTCTCTTTAGGTATGGCCCCAATTAAAGCAAAACATTTTGATTTTGTAATTTGTCATCCACCTTTGTCTTTCCGTTACTAGTACGAAACATGTCTATGTGTATTACAGAGCTAGTAGTTTGCGAGACTTGTAATATTTATCGAATGAATTAATAAAATTCAAGAGCTGTTCAATAAAGAATGATCATAATTGGTTACGGTCATAATTTTTCGCACTAAAATTCAAACTTATTATATTCTGTTAGTCCAATGTGAAACAAACACGCTGTAGTAGTTTCATAGTTAGTACTCTGGTTCCCGCCTGTGAGAACCGGGAGAGTTCAGACATGTTCAGTATCGCCTACCTGCTGCAATGGGGGGAGCATACAGTTAAAGTTGGTGTTAGAGGAAGATCCGGAGTTACTTTCAAACGTAATCACTGCTGATGAAACTTGGCTACATCATTGTGATCCTGAGAGCAAACAGCAAAACTCAGTGTGGAAATCTCCTTCATCACCAACCCCCCAAAAAAGCAAAAGTGGTTGTTTCTGCTGGGAAAGTTATGGTCATCTCATTCTTTGATATTCATGGAATGGTTTATCAGCATGTTGTACCTGCACACACATCCGTAACTGGACAATACTACAGGGATGTTCTGAAAACATTGCAAGTCCATAACAGGCGCAAAAGATCACATTTCCCTGAAGCAGGCTGGATGCTGCACCACGAAAATGCGCGGCCGCATATTGCCAAAGGTGTTGCTGAATATCTTGCAAAAATCAACGTGAAGTTCATCCCTCACCCTCTATATAGTCCGTATTTAGCCCCTGTGACATTTTTCTATTCACTAACTTGAAGAAACGCCTTATGGGAGGCATTATCCATCATCAGAAGCAGTGGTGAAGGCTGCGGAGGCGATTTGAAGGATCTGTCAAAAATGGTTTCCAGCATGTCTTTGAAGACTGGCACAAACGCTGGTACAAGTACATTGCATTCGGGGAGACTATTTTGAGAAGGACCATCAAAATTATGAGGATGAGTAAAGGTACATTGTCAAAAAAATTGTGATCCTTCTTTATTGAACAGCCCTCGTAAGTAATAGAGAATCATGCCTAAACTGCATATTACAGTTCCAACATGCTTCAGTAATTTGTCTCAGATATATTTGCTGAAAGGATACTGCCTCAGTTTAGTGTTCATATTGTGCGACAGGGCCTTGTACCTACACAGAAACCAATAGCAGCCATGCCAAGATTAAGACGATTTTGCAGGCGTACGGCCAAATACAAAGGAAACAGGTGGTTCACGTAAATACATGAAAGTATGGTTCATCTTCAGAATTATAACAAAGTTATAAATTTGGGATTTTGTTATTTCATGAGTAATTTATTCCTGTGATTTTACTGATACGCTAGCTATATAGTTGTACATGGCAGTCTAAATGAATTACTTATTCGGAAGCAGAAAATAGTAGCTATCACTATGGCTTATTCATATTATATTATAGGTGATTAGTGTTTAACTGAATACGCTTAATGTTCTTACATAGTTTATAACTAAACGGTTTCATAAACTAAAATAATTCAAATATTAGAATAATCCCCATCTAGTTATTATCTTCTGTATGAGTAACGTATATTAAGCAATGATGGTCACTACTACTGATTAAAGCAAGGTATATATTTTGCCATCAATATCACTTTTCAGTTAGACTAATAGTAAACCATAAAAATAAGTATTTGTGCTTTAGGTTCTTTTGGTTCACATTACCGTATTTATTAATTAATAAACAAGCTATTCAGTGTTTGACCCTACAATAGAATTGAACTTCAATTGAGCTGAAATTAAGAAGTGGCCGGTCTTAAATATATAAAAAATATATTTCTCTTTGTTCAAAAACCCGATTATATTGTAAATAAGGACCAATTATGAGCTCTAATTCCATGTATTCAGGTTTTAAGTGTTGCACCAATTTTCCTTCATTCTGTTTTATCTGAAATTTGTATTCATTGTAGAACTGAAAAGTGGTTCATGCTTCTTACGATAGCTATGAAGCAAACTAAAAGTATCTTAAAAGTATAGTAATGTCATAACAAAGTTACGATTAATTAATGAAGATGACATAGGAAGTGTTGAATGGAGAGTCATTCTTAAAATGAATGCAACGGTAGTTCCAGTTTGCAGTATTCCACCACAAACCACTTCAGACACTGTAATGACCACGAGAACCTTCCCCATGTGCATGTCAGGGAGAAAATCTTAGAATTAGCTCTAATTAAACTTTTTGGGGAAGTTCACCGATAACCGATAAAATTGTAATCCAGTTTTATTTATGGTCTCTATTTAGCTGCTGTGCTTCTTATTAAATGCTAAGAAGCCTCTTATGAGGCTTGGGGTTCTTTTACGTACCGTAACGACGCGGAACCACCGACTTTACTTCTCTCCCGAAGCAAGCCATGCTAACGATTTTTACATCTAAAGAAATTTATCGCTCTCCGCACTGCGATAAACATAAGTACTGAGGCTGAGATACTGGACTCACTCATCCTCTCTGAGGTGAATAAAGATCAACCTCAAGAAGTGTACCTCGTGAAGCCGAAGACATAAGAGACTACCATATCTTGCTTAAAAAGTGAATGCAATCTCAAAAATATAATAGTGGTAGGTTTTTATTTTATCTTGGAACCTAACGTACAATTACATATGTGTTAGTGAAATGCAGAGAAAAATATAGAATTAATGAAAGCGCTCTACACATTACACTGAGCATTATTAAATAACTGTAGTGATCTTTCGGAACCATGTGTGTGGTTTTACCACTCGTAACTACACTATCGTTTAGAAAACCTTTGATGTTTAGAGGTACTAATCTTTTTATTGTTAAAAATTTGTTTATGCTACACATTTTTTGTAATAACTTTTACAGTTTGCTCTCATAAATTAATGTTCATGTAATAGCAATAAATTTTGCTCAAGTATTGTTTTTAAAATATTTGCATAACACTTATGGTTTAATACCGCTAAACTTATGAGTACGTTTACTGTGCGCATTTATGACTTAGATAATAAATAAATAATAAATATCATAATTTCACATATCACTTGTACACCCGTTTGCTATAATGGAAAGATATTTACTGTTTCTAGAAGGTCTAACACTGTTTTTATATTACCATTAACATCTTTCCAACCGATGTTTTCAAACAATCTTATTTCGATTCTACACTATATTAACAAGAGGCATTCTTTGTTGTTTTTGTTTTTCTATTCAATTCATTTATATGGATATCGTATTTTAAATTTTCTTTAGCAGTGTTTACCCAGGCTGACTACAGAGATTACCTCTGAGGTTAGAATTATAAGATTTCTGTAACTACATTTTATGGAAGCTTTGCTCTCCCTGGGCAATTAAAAATGTTATAAAACTGCTGCAAACAAATGGGATTGTATTTTCCCTGAACCTTTTTCTCTTGGATATGGAAAACAACATCATAGCAGAAATATGTTTCAAGAATGAACGGTTATCCTAGCAGGTAAACGAGGTGCTTTTAAAATTAATTATTTAATTTAAATATCCTTTTTTCTTATGAGCGGAGTACTTCATCGTAATTTTGTGTATTTGTTTTTAATGTGATGACAGTATGGTTTACTCGCAGCCTATTGATGTGGGCTTTAGCTCGCAAAGTATACACACCGCAAACAATCACACACATTCACGTGCAGTATTAGTTCGTTGCATTTCATTGCAATGAAAGATAATGGGAAATGTGTTCTGCATACACAAAGCGAAAAGCAAGGGGAACTGGAGCAATTTTAGAAGCTGTGACAGCAGTGTTGCTGCAAGTTAGGCAGATTAAAAGTAATGAAAGTTTACAACACCACGATGTACAACTACAGTAAGCGTAAGACACTATTTGCTTGTCTTTGTTTATGAAGTACACTATATGAAATATTAGGTCACGTAATCCACTATTGCTCTCACCGAAGATGTAACCTCTGAACTCGTGCGTAATATGCTAAGTTTCATTTGAATTTATGAGCATATGCGTTTTGTTTTTTAACCTCTAATAGGCATTAAAATTTATCCATTAACCAAACATCAATTATACTGAAACCATATTCTCATGTTTATGACAGCCTGCTGAAACAGAAAAAAGAGGGGGCAGTTTAAGAGTATATTTGAGTGATATAAGGACTTTGTTATATACTTTATCTCCTATTGCTTGCTCTCCATACATTGTTACCTAAAAGTATAAACATATTTAAAGCAACAAATGCCAGAAGACAGAAAGTGAATCTTATGAAAACCTGGGCAATATTGCTCCAAATTCTCTGAGCATGGCGGTTGTACGCGTACTTTTGTGTTTTAGCTCACTGATATGCACACCAATTACGTAAGGCATAAAGGTTATAAGGCATAAAGTTACGGAATTCTAGGTTAAGTCATCTTATTACGTAAGAGAAAGCGGGAATAATGACTCGAAATTATATAAAAATAACAGCAAAATGTGCTGGAACGCACAAGGACAATTTCTTCTACACTCAGCACTATGTTTCTGTTTCACAATTTTGACGTACCACCTTTAATAGTGATTTCCTAGGTCTGGTTGATCAGCAAGTCGAAATTGCCCACTTTGGAATATCTTCCTTGCATTGAGCCTAGCCGATTGACACATTTTAGTGATAAATATGAAATTTGGGGGAATTCTTTCACTATTGTCGCAGCTGATTAAGGTGGAACAGAAGCTGTCATTGTTAGAGAGCTGGCCATGGAACGTTAGGCTATGCTACATTAGTAAGTGCATCTGCTCGTCTTTTTTATGAAACAAAAATGTGACAAAAGCCCAGTGTTTCATCAGAGGAACTTTCAGTTTTACTCGTTATGAGCAGCCGAGGACGTTGAGGCACAAACTCGCGACCGGAAGGTCTAAGATGCAATCTCGCCTGGATCGCTTTCCCTGATTAAAGTGTTTACAAGGTTTTTCTCAGTCCTCTTAACTAAGTCGGAGCGGTACTCTAAACTTGAGTCTGGACTTTTCCTTCCCAAGCGCTTTTTGCTACTTATCATTTTTTCTTTCCACGCAGCATTAGTGACCAGTATCTGATGTCTTATGGGACAAAAGTGGTGATTAAACACTACAAAAATATTGGTATGATTAAATACCATATCCGAATACCATATGTGTACTTGATTGAATACAGTTGTTGAACATTATATCGGAAGTATTGAGCACCGCAATCGGCGAACTTTAGAAAGTAATGGAACACTCCGAATTTACTGCACCAGTATTCTAGCATTTGGAAGAAAAGATATTTAGAATTAGTGTTACAGATGATCAATGTCAACGTCACAAAAGTTCACCACAAACATCTCAAGAAAGAAAGAAATGGATTGCTTCTGTACCACATTCTGCTCTGTAACTACATTCAATGTACGGTAGAGGCTTTTTTTTTTCTTTAAACCTTTTTCTCCTTCAATGGCTGTTTCACTTCAGGGTACGCCTTTTAATTTGGGACCTGAACGTCCATGTGGAACTGTGGCGAAGAATGAATGTTTTTTCAGTCAACCCACTGATAAACTACCTTGCAGCAATTGTCTCTAGAGGCTGGTATTCGAACACGAAATGGTAAATGTTACCAATTGCGTAGCATACTATGCTACCTTAATCGCTATTTGAAGTCTGGATAGATACAGAATATTTCCTAGTATTTCTGCCGCCAATACTGAAATTACATTCGATAGGATTGGCTCTACTTAGTTCACAACAGAATTTAAAGGAATTGCTACTTGGTTTTCTGGTCGGTGAGCTGATTGTATTCAGTCAAGTTTAATGAGGCATCTACAGCCCATATTTTGGAGTAATATCAAGTTCAAACATTATGTACATGAATATGCAATAAAATTTAAAATATTTGATGAAATATATAGTTACATATAAATATGTAATTATGAGTCTATAGCAGTTCCTTTATAATTACATAGAAAAGCTGACTTTAAATGTAAAGTAGTTTATTTCATCAACTCTCATTCCTTGTACCACTGCCCTTATTGCTTCAACATTTTGCACCTTTTATGTAAAAATATAATAACTTGTAACTTAAAACCTTCACTTATCTTATAAGAAATGATGTCATTTTTCTTGTAAATTGAACAGTGTTCGCGAAATTCTGGCTGACGATGTGGAAGTATTTTCACGAAATCGCGATCCTGTTCAATTTATAAGAAAAGTGGCATCGTTTCCTATAGTATAAGTGAAATTTTAAGTTACAAATTATTATATTTTATATATATATATTTTTTTTTTGGCTTCACTGTTAATAGCTTCATATTTTATGCATTCTGCACTTGTTTTTTAAAGTGTTATCAACAATTACTAATTCATAGTTTTAATAGTATTTTGTGAGAACTTCAAATGTTATTTACTAAATAATAAAATATTATATAGATAAAAATAAAAAACGCTTCCAATAAACTAAGTGTACAAAATAAAAATGGTTACGTAACTCAGGTATAACGTTTATTCCAGCTTAATGCACACTCATACCATATCCACATTTTCAGGTGTAACTGACATTTTTCGTATTATAAAATATTCTTTTACGAAGAAGGAGGCCTTTTCACATCGCAGTGTACTTGAACAAGTTGATATGTTCCACCTCAACATTCTCATCATGCAGGATGTTGGTTATATTGAATAAACCAGAGCCGGAGCTTTTTAATAACATTCTGGAATTTAAGGAGTCACATTGAATTCAGCGTTAGCTTTTACGCAAAATAATATTAATTTGAAATTTGGACAGTTACAGTTAAACTGCTCTGGGTCTGCAAGAAGCTATAATTAAAGCTGAAACCCCGCATGTGAGACACCCAGATGCAGTGGTGAAGCACCTGTAGTATCCAGGACGACGTTTTCCAGTGTTTTAGATCATGTATTTAACTGTTTAATCAGTGGTCGAGCTTTAAATGCTATTATAATGATTATTATTATTATTATTATTATTATTATTATTATTATTATTATTATTATTATTATTATTATTATTATTATTATTATTATTATTATTATTATTATTATTATTATTATTATTATTATTATTATTATTATTATTATTATTATTATTATTATTATTATTATTATTATTATTATTATTATTATTATTATTATTATTATTATTATTATTATTATTATTATTATTATTATTATTATTATTATTATTATTATTATTATTATTATTATTATTATTATTATTATTATTATTATTATTATTATTATTATTATTATTATTATTATTATTATTATTATTATTATTATTATTATTATTATTATTATTATTATTATTATTATTATTATTATTATTATTATTATTATTATTATTATTATTATTATTATTATTATTATTATTATTATTATTATTATTATTATTATTATTATTATTATTATTATTATTATTATTATTATTATTATTATTATTATTATTATTATTATTATTATTATTATTATTATTATTATTATTATTATTATTATTATTATTATTATTATTATTATTATTATTATTATTATTATTATTATTATTATTATTATTATTATTATTATTATTATTATTATTATTATTATTATTATTATTATTATTATTATTATTATTATTATTATTATTATTATTATTATTATTATTATTATTATTATTATTATTATTATTATTATTATTATTATTATTATTATTATTATTATTATTATTATTATTATTATTATTATTATTATTATTATTATTATTATTATTATTATTATTATTATTATTATTATTATTATTATTATTATTATTATTATTATTATTATTATTATTATTATTATTATTATTATTATTATTATTATTATTATTATTATTATTAAGCTCAAAACGTTCTGGATATAAAGAAAGTATCTCTACAACAGATATGCCTATTTAAATTTGAAGGCGTATTTCGGAAATGATGCCCTTTGACCTACGTCTTATACACTTAGGTAAACACGCGCGCATTAGTAATGTCCTATCTTTATTAAGTGTAACCACATGGTAATGGGGATTACTATCTACGACAAAGGGGGAGTTGAGTATAAATACTTGGTACAGAGGACGTTTCTATTGCAGGTCGTATATCTTGCAACCTCTTTCAGGTGGTTCCCCTGTCCCACTTTAGTACTGATGTTTACGATGTCTCCCAAGAATCATTACAAGGGCTGAACTTCTCTCTGCGAAGAGCGCAAGTTGTTCCTCCTAGAATGTTCCAAGAGCTGTCACAAAGAACGATGTTGTAAGTTTTGTGTGCTACCTCCCGTAAGGGATGTGGTCCAAACTTTAATTTCCCAGTAAATTTCCTCTAGTAATTGAAAACAAACATTTATGGCATACCTTACCGGCCATAATTTTTCGTGCGTAACTTTGTGCATCAGGGTTTTCAGTAAGGGTTATTAAAAGCGCAATCTCAGTTTTATACTCAGCTTTTTTTTTTTATCCAAAGCTAGCTGTTCGTAACCATCGGATTACATGAAGTAATAATGCTTGGAATGCTTAGGAAGTATTACTTTTAGAAACGTAAGCAATAATAGAATAATAAAATATTAAACCTTCATTTACGAGCACCTTTAACTTGTGTGTAGCAAATAAATTTTATTAAATAAGTATGATTAATCTTAGGTTTCATTTGACTGTATTTCGTGGAAAGCCCTAGCAGACAAACTTAATATTTTTATATTTAATAAGTAGTGTACTATGTTCCTCAAACGCATTCCGTGCACTAGCTTTCAGATAGCATAACAAACGAAACTATTTTAGTTCTTAATTCAAATATCTGAAAAACATGAAGCTGAAAAAATATTATAATTGATCCTTCATGATTTAATATACATGTTGTCACTTAACTATTTCAGCTGCGTAGTCACCACTTGACTTTATCTTACTCATTGAGGGTTCACGTAGCTTCAGATTTTACGCAGAAAAATAAATTATACGATGGTTGTCAAAATGATGCAACCACAAAATGCGGTGCTTGGTGGAGCTATTTGTTCATTCACCTCACTCACCATAGTTTAAGAAAAATTCCAAATGTAGGTGGGACCTGGAGGACATTTGCATTATCGATCCTGTCCCTTGATATGTGATATGCAGCGTAATTAAAGTCACTTCATGTGAAACTTTGGAGTCAAAACGTGAAAAATGTATTTTAACTCTATTATAAATTCTCAACTTTTATAGGAACACCAACCAGACTTACCAGCTAAAACGGAAAGCCCTAGTAGAGTTAGAGTTAATAGAGTAACGTTAAACCAGATGGAGAACCTTCTGCCCTCTGCTATCACAGATCATTTCTTCCTTAAGCTGCTGTTTTAAGGTATTATGATACCAAATAACAAATCATCACAATTTCCAGTTAGAATACCGAATATGAAGATATCCACAAAAATTGCAGTGAGGTTGAAGTTCGTTTGGACAACTGACGTACTATTGGAGGAGTGCATATTCGCTTGCATATTTTATTATTGCTTTTTGTTAATAGTTTTGCTCATGAAATATATTGGATAGTGTATTTATATTTGAGTTGATGTTTCAGTAGATATAGTCTTTAATGATAAATAGTACATTACATCCAGAAAAATATTATAAGATGCTTTTGATTATCATCATCCCTATCTCGTAATAATACGTTAATGTCATTGGAGTAATTAATGGAATAGGTATCTTATGCTTGTTAGGAACCAAAACACACAATCATGAAGGTACTTTCATTAATTTATTTGTCAATGGAGGATTAAGTTTTTTACAGTATTATATACGCCTCAGCTAATGTATGTGTTTCTAAAGAACCATGAAGCTTATTGGCACATACCTGTTTAGTTTTCCCTTTAAAAAGCATTCGGACTGATGTATAGTCTATGTTATAATTAGACTGACGTCGCAACTGAGGTATTCACAACAGTAATACGGAATCAGATCTTATCACGTGATTCACTCCACATAGGAAAGATATTCTGATGTTTCTGATTAGCTAAAACTAGATATGAACCGATTAGTACTGGATGGAAGCAGGATAGTAACGAACTCTGTTGCAGGCAATGAAGGATGGACTTAGTCAATGGATAACTCTTATCTACCACTACGCACATGTATTCCACATTCCAGCATCATTAAGCTTAGCGGCGAACTGGGATAAAGTATCTTCCCTGACGATAAATTTAATAATAAGTGACTAGTGCCTGGAAGATAACAAATCATTATAACCTAGAATAGTTTCGTGATCGCTTCTAGTTGGAGAATATATTGTATTATCCTACACGCCAAGAACTGTATTTTATTCTACTATCAGCGCAAGACGTTCATTAACTGGCTGGTTGATGGTTTATGGTAAGATGACACTAGGACGGATTTAATCTCTGGCTGCCTAGTCTTCCAGTTTCACATTCTTTATTCTGATAGATATACAGTTAATAACAGTCCCTATCGAAACACTTTCTTTGATTTAACAGCAGGGAAGCGTGCAACAAATGTCTACATCTAATATTGAACACTTTCGTCCTTGAGAACGCAATGAATTTGAATGTTCTTCTTCTTCTTCTTCTTCTTCTTCTTCTTCTTCTTCTTCTTCTTCTTCTTCTTCTTCTTCTTCTTCTTCTTCTTCTTCTTCTTCTTCTTCTTCTTCTTCTTCTTCTTCTTCTTCTTCTTCTTCTTCTTCTTCTTCTTCTTCTTCTTCTTCAGTTCGCAGTTACATAGCACGCCTATTCCCCATACACAGCATCGACATTCACGTATAGATGTCACACAATGGTTCGTGAATTCACAAAGGTGAATTCCATGTTAACGTTTGACGAAGTCGAAATTACTCAGAGATGATAAAGTTTATACCAACTTGGATATGCGAATGTACAATATGTTACTATCAAGCTTCTGAGTTAAACTCTGACCGAATAGCTCTGACTCTGATCCGGATATATTTTTGTTTGGAAAGGACGTGATTTCTACGGATAAGGAACATAACATTGTGGTAGACCGGTGGCAGTGAACAGGTTCAAATTCTGGTATATATTCACACGATCTCATAAGAATGAGTATTCGATCAGAGGATGGCCAGAAGGAGGTCGTCAGCAGATTACATTGGATGGTTGCTATTTTCCTACCTTAAATATACATTGAGGTGTTAAAGAAGAAAATGGCAAACAACAGGTTTTATAAACGCTGTAAACACGAGAAGTGTAGCAGTTATGGCTAACAAAATGGGAAAGGTAAATATTACTCAATTCAGTAGTGCAGTCAAACCAGGTACCTGTGATTTCTGTGTACGTTGCCACTTTGCATTTTGAAGATAACTATTAGGTAACTTTTCACTAGATAAACGTTATGTGCTTTAGTAATCCACGGCGTAACAGCCTAGATCGGGCCTTGGCCTGCCAATCTCATGCTCACATACCTAAAGCAGAGGTGGACGATCATCCAACTGATACGAGGAGATCTGGTCAGAATTTCGATACCCCTAACCGGGAAGCTGGCTGTTTTGGTAAAATGGAAAGAAGTACAGTATCGTTCAGTGATTTTCTTTTTACTTTTAGATGGGAAAGCTTGCGAGGAGGTAAAAGCGAAATTGGATGCTGTTTATAGAGACCTTTCGCCTTCCATGAGATTAATTAAATACTGATGTAACGAATTTAAACGTGGTCGAATATCCGTTTTTAACGAGGAGTGCCCAGAACGCTCTGCAGATGTGGTTACGTTGAACAAGTTTACGATATGAATCTCGCTGACCGTCGAAAGAAGGTTCACGAATTGACAGAGGCTATAGGTGTATTGGGAACCGCACAATAAGTTGGAGAAATGAAATGAAATGTGTAGTGTTTAATACCCGCTTTTACTAAGGCATCGCAGGCGGTGACATTGATGATACATGAGATGAAGATGGAGTATCGGTGGAATGAGATGGCGGGGGAAACCGGAGATCCCCGAGAAAACGCACCTCAGCGCCGTGTTGTCCACCACAAATCTGGAAAAGGGAAAGCGGTCGGCTCAATGGTTGCCTCGTTTGCTCACAGTGGATAACAAGCAGGTATGTTTTCAACTTCGTGGTTGTGTTTGGAAGTATTTAAGGGAAATCAGAAGGACTTTTTGCGTCAGGTTGATACTATCGATAAGACCTGGTTCATCCGGAAATCAAGCGACAATCAAAACAATGGATTGCTTCCGGATGATCTGCCCCAAAGAAGGCAAATACGGCCCCATCGGCCGGGGAAGTGATGGTGAAGCGTGTCATATTCATTGACTTCTTGGAAAAAGAAAGCCTAATAATGGAGCATATTACATTGAGTAATTGGCCTAATTCCAGCAGAAGTTGAAGGACACGGCACCATATGGCAAAGAAGAAAGTTCTGTTTCAACAGGATAATGCCCCAGCACATTCATCCGGAGTTGCCGCCGCCAAATTGTATGAATTGCGTTATAAATTGCTGCCAATCCCATATTCTCAAGAGGTAGCTCCCTGCATTTTCTTCCTCTTCCCAAACATGTATAAATGGCTCGAAGCAGAAAAATTTAGATCAAACGAAGAGGTCATAACGAAAGAAGAAGCGTATTTTGCAGAGATTAAAATGCTTATTTATTGGAGGGCTTAAAAAGGAAAGGAACATCGGGAGAAATGTATATCCCTAAAAGAGGACTATGTGTGATTTGTGCTTGAATAAACTTGCGTCTTTATTCCTAACGCGGGTACTTATTGAACAGCCTTCGTATTGCAGCTCCTCAAATTTCTCATGATGCTGAGTGACCACCGGTCTTCTACCTGGAACTTGTAATGCGCATACCTTGGCAGGGAACCAGAGTATAGCGCTCCCCCCCAGTACACCACGGTGCAGAACAAACTAAACTGAAGTAATGGTTTAATATTCTACACTAAATGTATTTGAATTGTGTGCTGCTGCAGTATACCGACAATCCACAGCATCCTGATATTTAAAACCTAACTTATTTTTACGATGGCAAGTTAATAAAGATTGAGGCATTTTTTACACGGCGCACAATGGCAGAACTATGGAAACCCTTTTGCATGAGGCCAGTGCATCAGCTCTGATTGGTGGACAAAGCACACGATCACTTGCACATGCGTTTGTACACAGGGGACGAACGAAGTAAGTCAGTTCACTAGCCGTCTACAGAGGAAATAGAGATGTTACGCGAAGAACAATATGCTGCATTACAGTTTTGCTTTCTTTTGCAGAAATCCGGCATGGAAGCTTACAGAATATTGCAGGAGGCATATGGCGATGATGTTCTGCCACAATCCATGAGACTTCAATGGTTCTAGGAATATAAGGAGGGCCGTGTTTCAATTACAAATCAAGGTGGACAGGTGCTCCAGTAACAGCAATAAACGAAACCATCATTAAAGCAGCTGGTATCAATTTTCGTGAAGACCGACGAATAACAACTTACAGTCTTGCAGACAAGGTACTACCTTCCCATGCGAGTGTTTTGTCAATTCTGCATAATCACTTAAAGATGAGACGTGTTTGTGCTAGGTGGGTACCAAGGCTATTGATTTCTGAAGAAAATGTGGTTGGTTGAAAGCGTGTATGGAACTGCAATTTCGGTTGTGATGTATGGGGATGCGTACCTGAAAAAGAAGTTAAGGTCGAAGCGTTTTACTACTTTGGAGGCCCTCCTGAAGAAGGCTGAAGCGGTTATAAAGAAGATGTCAATAGACGGCTTCCAGCACGTGTTCCAGTACTAGCAAAAGCGTTGGGCAAAGTACATTCAACTATACAGAGAATACTTTGAAAACGATCACGTCAATCTGGACCAAGATAGCGTATTTTATGGGTAAAAATGTCATTCTCAGTCATTATTGACTCGCCCTCGTAGTTTAACACACACGACTTTAGCAAGCACCCAGAGGAAATGAAATGAAATGTGTAGTGTTTAACGCACGCTTTTACAACATACGGCACCGCAGGCGGTGGCACTCATGATACATGGGATGAAGATGGAGCACCGGTGGAATGAGATGGCGGGGTAAACCGGAGGTCCCGGAGCAACCAGCGCTGTTTTCCACCACAAATCTCACTTTGCGGTCGCCTGGGATCGAACCCGGGCCGCCTTGGTGAGAGCCAAGCGGTCTAACCACTGAGCCACGGTGCGGCCACACCCAGAGGAGGGCTTATACGTGTTGTACACAGAAGGGCGCACCTCGCACACTTAGACTTACATAGATAAGTGCCGATTGCCACCCTCATGAACAGATGACATGAAAGAACTACAGGAGGCTACAGACCGCAGGCAGAGAGGCTAAAGAAACGAGCAGAAGGCCCTAACAGTTACAGGTTGATGGCCTGTCCCAATCATGGAGCTGCCTAGAAAGGGCGATGAACTACCTGTTTACCCAGTAGTGTGTAGTGTACACAGGAGTACTCTTCCTTTAAGAGAGCAACCGCGTCATCTCTCCGACGCAGCCATATGCCAAAATACATTGAAGCGCACCTGATGTATGACAAGGAAGGGAATGAAAGAGAAATGATGCATAGGAGGGCTGGTAGATTAGAAACCAGCAAGTGACCAGCGAAAACCACGAGAAAATTAAAGTTAGAGTGAGCACTCGATGGAATGGATCCCCGGGACAGCTGGAATGCTAGTCTCACACATTATGGTACACACGTTTTCTTAGTCATAGATGTGTTTAATTATGACGCAGGGATTAGTGCCAGATTTGGAAGTGGAAACTTCAGAAGGGCGAGAGAGAGAGATTGTAGGAGAGAATTGCTGTAAAATTAAGAGCTAATTCTAAACATAGATTGAAAGTATTTAATATTTTATGCATTAAGATTGGACTTAAATAATTATAGGTTAGAGGATCGACATTATTATCAGTTGCAATGGAAATGCTGCATACACTAGCATTGTTCGTGATTCAACGGTTTATCTCTACAATATTTACCCTTACCTAATAGGCTTTATGTTTAAGGACGATTTTAGGACCATTAGAAATCCTGTGATACAGCAAGCATCAGATAGGCCTACCGCTACAACCTGCTTCCCGTTTACCGGCAACCTATCCGGCAGAATTAGCATAATTCTCGCCAAATACAACATCAGGACCATCAACAAGTCACCTCCGAAGGTTAAACATCTGTTGAGACCAGTAAAAGACAAACTGGACTTCCAAATTCCCGTAATGTGCCGCATTCACTGTGAATGTAGGATGCCGTATATAGGATAAACCGGAAGGACCAATGCTACCAGAATAAACGAACATAAACGGAGCATTCATTTAA
The DNA here is from genome assembly GCA_030765055.1 of Mantis religiosa. Classification (NCBI taxonomy): domain Eukaryota; kingdom Metazoa; phylum Arthropoda; class Insecta; order Mantodea; family Mantidae; genus Mantis; species Mantis religiosa. The sequence continues at coordinate 57,981,967 of CM060948.1, read as the reverse complement.
TGCAACCTCAGAGAGTCCGGACTGGCCGAGAACTGTTTTGAAAACAACCATAGAGCCAACTTTTGGGAGACGACCATCTTGGCAAAATACAACAGTTACTGGGAGCGCAGAAGTAAGGAGTCTTTGGCCATTTCCTCCGAGAGGAGAAGCTTAAACGTGATGCTGGATTTCAGTTCAGCTCCTCTTGGAAACCGGCTTTAAAAATGAAAATCCGTCTACTTAAAAAGCACAGAGCAATACAGCTTGATAATCAAGTTAAGTAGTTACGTTTCCTTGACCCAATTGATTTTCTATACTCAAACCATCTCCTGACCTTGCATTTAATTTACGGAAAACAGTCTTTTGTTCAGTAATGCGAATTTTCATAGCGTTTTGTCTTTGAATAATCGTAAGCTTTCACGGCCGGAGACTAATTCGAAGATAGAAGAATTTTCCGGGCTCAGGAGTCGTGGATGCTCCAACTCCATCAGACCACGGCTCCTGAGCCCGGAAAATTCTTCTATCTTCAAATGTTTTGTCTTTGCATATATTTGTGAAATATCCAGTGATTCATTTGTGGATATAACGTGTATTAAATATCCTGATGATGGGAGAGATGCATACTCCCGAAACGTTAATTTCTATTCGTCTTTTCACCTGACTTGCTTCCCGAGAAAACCTTGAGCATATTCGTTGCCAGGAAAGCATCAGGTCTTATTTTAACACCTAAAAGTTAATTAAAAGTCTCAGGGCACTATAAAGAGAGTAATGAATATATCAAGATAATGCTATGTAGAAACACTGTTGAACAACCAAAAACAAACGTGGGGTGTAAAGGTGATTTCAATGTACTGCTACCGAATGACTTACACGATGTTGCATACGGGCTACCTCGTCGCTACTTACAGAGAAAATATAATTGAGAAGAACTGCCAGCAGCTGAAGTATATTAAAGCAAATCCTCCTCTTCCATATTCATCAATTTAACTTTTATTTATTTTCCGGAACTATTGCCCAGAAACTAGTAAGATAAACTGCCTGGCCTTGCAGCGGTTTGATAATGTATTCCTAAAACATTTATCCTAAGGTGAAACATGCCTAATATCCTTGCAGTTCTTTGCAGGCATTTATGTAATATTACACGAAAGATAACCAAATTCTTGGAAAACTATAAACAAAAAATGTGTATAATATAAAAATACCGAGAGCAGAGTATGTAAAAACACTGGAGAACAACCGCAAATACCAGAGTGTGTAATGATAATTTCTCGTTAATGCAGTTGAGCGACTTTCACGTTGTGTCATGCGGGTTTTCTCGTCGCTGTTTGTAGAGACGATCTCAGTGGAAGAGAATAATAGCAGTTTAAGTAAAACGAATATGACGCTGTTTATTCTTCGTTACCAACGTACATAAAATTATTAAGAAAACGCGAGAGAGTAAAAACAAAATAAAAAGCAAATATGTCTGCGTAATTTATTCATGAACAGTGTCAGAAAGTAGATCAATGAGTTCTACATGCCTAACTGTTCTTTTGATATTTAGTGAAGCGATAAAAACGCAAGTAATTACTTTCATGATGGTAATGTCTGAACTACGACAGCTGTGGTTGACAGATGGCCAAAGCTTCATCAGTGAGGATGCTTTGTCAAAATTATGAAAGCCTTGCTGTAAGCTTACAACAGCGTGGATTTCAGTATGAAAATTGGCTAGAATATAACAGCAAAATCTAAATAAGAAATACGCGTTGTTGCTCCAGAGGCTGAATTTAACGCTATTCGATATAGTAAGTGTTTTAAGAGCAGAAGAAACGAATTTCCGTGAGTAGGTGATGGGCAGAATTCTGTAAATGGAAGACTAACGCGGTAAATATTAACAGGACGAAACCAATACCTTCCAGTATAGCTATACATGCTTAGAAAAAATAAATGAGCAGTTACCAGAAACAAAGTTTGATTCGGAAAGCATTGAAAACGTTCGATGACGCTGCGTTCACAATATACGCTTTGGAGAGGCAGAGTCAGAGAAAACGTCAATGCTCTAGCCGAAATTTAAATATTTGAACCGTTCAGTCTGACTCTACCTTCCCATACTTTGGCCTTCCACGGCAAGTGTGAAGAACAATTAATTTTTTCCAATATACGCTGTGATTTTAATCATTTCAAAGCTATGCGATAGATAAGGAGATGATTTGCGGCTTGGCCGTATGTATGGCAGCCGAGCGGTAAAATGCATGTCTCTCGTAACAACATTAGTATGAATCCTTGATGAGCATGTTTATTTTTATTATTCTTACCTTAACAGCAATGCCGTATATTTTTTCTTGTAGAAGATAAATAGCAATACATTAAACAAATTCATTTATAAAAACGCAAATGACATATCCTTGTCGCTTTCAAATAAATGAAATGAGATTAGACAATTGCCTTAACATTGCTTGTGTGAACACTGGACTCAGTCATTTGTTATAAATGGTGTTGCCACATAATGCGAAGTATCCTCTTGTGAAAATTTCACTAGGTATTTGATCTCATTCATGCCCCATAGAATGAGGATAGTAATAGAAACAGTACGTTTACACACCCAATACTAAGTTATTTCCATTTGATTTGGTTTTATGCATAAGAATAAAACGTTTGTTTTCAGTTCTCTTAAAAGCAGAGTAGAGCGTTTCAGCTTTTATGCGTGAGCACAAGTGTCATAAAATCAAGTAAACCTTAGCAACTGCGAATTATTTTATAATGTGCGTAACACGCATTTCCTATTTCTACAATTGAAAAATCAAAGTGACGTCCGGGATTCAAACCTTGGTAGGTCTAGCTCCTACATACTTATCTATAACCGCTTGGTATTCTGTGCGCCTTCGGTAACTACCACTCAATATCAATTATGAGACTCAAATTTTAGCACACATTACAGTGTGCAATAAAAGCAACGATTCCCCGTGTGAATATGCACGAAACATATCAAACAATATACAATATGTGAACAGTCTTCTTCTTCTTCTTCTTCTTCTTCTTCTTCTCTTCTCTTCTTCTTCTTCTTCTTCTTCTTCTTCTTCTTCTTCTTCTTCTTCTTCTTCTTCTTCTTCTTCTTCTTCTTCTTCTCTTCTTCTTCTTCTTCTTCTTCTTCTTCTTCTTCTTCTTCTTTCTTCTTCTTCTTCTTCTTCTTCTTCTTCTTCTTCTTCTTCTTCTTCTTCTTCTTCTTCTTCTTCTTCTTCTTCTTCTTCTTCTTCTCTTCTTCTCTTCTTCTTCTTCTTCTTCTTCTTCTTCTTCTTCTTCTTCTCTTCTTCTTCTTCTTCTTCTTCTTCTTCTTCTTCTTCTTCTTCTTCTTCTTCTTCTTCTTCTTCTTCTTCTTCTTCTTCTTCTTCTTCTTCTTCTTCTTCTTCTTCTTCTTCTTCTTCTTCTTCTTCTTCTTCTTCTTCTTCTTCTTCTTCTTCTTCTTCTTCTTCTTCTTCTCTTCTTCTTCTTCTTCTTCTTCTTCTTCTTCTTCTTCTTCTTCTTCTTCTTCTTCTTCTTCTTCTTCTTCTTCTTCTTCTTCTTCTTCTTCTTCTTCTTCTTCTTCTTCTTCTTCTTCTTCTTCTTCTTCTTCTTCTTCTTCTTCTTCTCTTCTTCTTCTTCTTCTTCTCTTCTTCTTCTTCTTCTTCTTCTTCTTCTTCTTCTTCTTCTTCTTCTTCTTCTTCTTCTTCTTCTTCTTCTTCTTCTTCTTCTTCTTCTTCTTCTTCTTCTTCTTCTTCTTCTTCTTCTTCTTCTTCTTCTTCTTCTTCTTCTTCTTCTTCCTCTTCTTCTTCTCTTCTTCTTCCTCTTCTTCCTCTTCTCTCTTCTTCTCTTCTTCTTCTTCTTCTCTTCCTCTTCTTCTTCTTCTTCTTCTTCTTCTTCTTCTCTTCCTCTTCCTCTTCTTCTTCCTCTTCTTCTTCCTCTTCCTCTTCCTCTTCTTCTTCCTCTTCCTCTTCCTCTTCCTCTTCCTCTTCTTCTTCCTCTTCCTCTTCGTCTTCCTCTTCCTCTTCCTCTTCCTCTTCCTCTTCTTCTTCTTCTTCTTCTTCTTATTAATATTATTATTATTATTATTATTATTATTATTATTATTATATTATTATTATTATTATTATTTATTATTATTATTATTATTATTATTATTATTATTATTATTATTATTATTATTATTATTATTATTATTATTATTATTATTATTATTATTATTATTATTATTATTATTATTATTATTATTATTATTATTATTATTATTATTATTATTATTATTATTATAATTATTATTATTATTATTATTATTATTATTATATTATTATTATTATTATTATTATTATTATTATTATTATTATTATTATTATTATTATTATTATTATTATTATTATTATTATTATTATTATTATTATTATTATTATTATTATTATTATTATTATTATTATTATTATTATTATTATTATTATTATTATTATTATTATTATTATTATTATTATTATTATTATTATTATTATTAAATTAGAATTATAAAATAAGAAATAACAAGCTACGTACACTCACAGCCAAACACCAGAACTAGGGATACAACGAAACATGGAATTGTGTTATCGTTATTTCCTGATTGTTATTTCCCGTGTTTACTGACAAATACACAGATTTACAAACACAGAAACACCCATACCTAAGCCAGTACT
>CM060948.1:57947315-57972315 GCA_030765055.1 Mantis religiosa | reverse complement strand
AGTAATGAACCAATTTACAACTGTTCTCTTGGGGTAAGCTGTTACTAATGGCATTGGAGAATTAGCAAGAAGACGAATGCCAGGAAGAATAGCGGCTTAATAGAGCCAACATCTTGGTGTATATAACCTACTAAAAGCACATGTTATCCTATCTTAGTGGCAATATACATGCTGTCACTGAGCCGAGGATTCAGGGTTCGAAACATAGTAAGTAGCCATAATTATTATTGCAATGCTTTTACTTTGTAAGACACCATAACGAATGAAATTGTACTTTCTCTCTTGTGACTAAGTTAATAACATTTTTTCAAAAAGAATGCCAGAAGTTTCCACAAGGTTGAATGATAATTTTAATGGAGCCAACTCCTAAGCGCTGTATACCATCCATCTTTTCTAACAATAAGCTAATATATAAAATAACAAGAAATTGAATAATCCTCATCTTGAGAAAGACAAACTTAGAGCTGAAATGTAACTGTATAATCCAGTGGAGTATAAGATATAAAACTGAAAAGATATTGTGTAACCGTAGTTACAAACAGCTATTATTAGTAATTACAAAAATAAGACGATATCCAAATATAATGTTGTTTAGGAAACAAAGTAAAAGCTGTCATTTCTTCATGAAGCCAACGTCATACATTAACAAATGAATTAAATTATGAAACATTTGGGAAGTTGGCTCTGTTAAGCCACCATTCGTTCTGGCATTTGTCTTCTTGCTAATTCTCCAATGCCTTTAGTAACAGCTTACCCCGAGAGAACAGTTGTAAATTGATTCGTTACCTAATCTAACAAATTAAAAATCTGGAATAAAAAAACATATCCACAGGACGGCACTTGAACCATGAACCCTCGTAATATTTATCGCAGCGCCTGCTCTATGTCATTGAGCTACGTGAGCACTTAAGGAAGCTTGCTTTATATACAATATAGATATTAGCTCTGTTAAAATCATAATTCCACGTTTTTTTCCGTTTTCTTGCACATTTTCCAACGCCATGTAGTTAATTGCTCAGCTGCAAGAGAATTGTTACTTACTTTGTGATATATACTCAATCTTTTGTTATACTGGGTTAATATAGCCTTAGAAATCTTCGAAGTGAGTAACATATTAAAATGGCGACCACGACACTATAAATCTACGAACATGGCCGATTTAATTTCCATACCATCTAGTCACGGAACGCCTGAGTGATACTGACCCGCGGAAAGTATACGTTTATTTTCTTGAAAGATAGTACATATTTCTTTTACCCCATCATGTCAAATGTTTACGTTTCAGTTCTGATTAATGTCAAATTTACGTTCACGCATACATGCCAACCAATAATGGTGTTCACTACAGTGCTTACGTTGCAATGGTATCTACCTTATTTGTATTGCGAAACTATTTGAGCTAAAAGTACGATGTTTTTACGGTTATGTTAAACACATTACTCTCTCCTTTCTCATGGATCAGCTTTTGCAAAATCTGAATTTTTGTCATGTTTAGCCATAGGCAACCGTAAGCCATCCTTCCTTGTAGCTAGTTTATCCCGAATAGCGCGGGTGTCAAAAGGTTTGCCTAAGCAAGGGGCTTCCATCCAACACAAGAGAAGCGTTATTAAATGAAAGACCAACGCAGTAGAAGAAACTCGTCAAGTGTTATAATTGGTACAATAGGCATGTGGTTAGAACTCCCGATGGCTCTATAAGAGGTCTGGGGTTAGATTTCCGATTGAACTCTAGACTGTTGTTTTTTAAAACCAGAAATGTTATGTTTTTTTAATGTAAATGTGTGCGTGTTTTTTTAAAGGTTATTTCATAGCCAATTCGCCAATTTAATAATAATGACTTTCAAAAATTGGAAATTCTGAATTCTTCACCTATTCATTCTGTAACTTTAATTACAGTTTTATGTGCAGTACTCTTATAGCCGTAACCATTCTGCGGGTCCTCCTTACACACAGTTTGGTATAACTGCTTTTACTTTAAAAGAGAGATATTTCTTCACAGGTTTACTATTCCATGTCAAATATTAATTTAAATTTATATATTTGCTTTACTTTGCCACATAAATGAAATTTAACTCTGAGATTAAGCGTAGCCAACAATGCTTATGGTCGTAATGAGGCGTGTGCTTATTGAGTATGTTTTTGGAGACTAATTTTGGTTAATCATGGAGCAGTTCTATTATACAATTTATAATTAGTTTGATCTCGCATTTAAACAGACTGGAATCAGAACCTTCCAGTCATTTGCTCCACATTGGAAATATATTAATTTATATAATTGGCTAAAATTAGATATGCAAATGTTCCTTTGGAATGGAAGCCGTGTAATAAGGAACTCTACTCCAGCCTATAAGCGATACGGTCGCTTTAATATCTAACTTCAACCAATCACAGTCATTAGAATTTCTTCCCCATGTAGATTAAACCAAGTGATAGGAGCTGATTATGCTTCGCAGCTATCAATATCTGGTGTCAGCCCAATTATAGATGGATGATATGTACTGATAGCATTTCACTGTTTATATGAAAATCCATAGGCATTTAACTTAGTATAAACCATTTTAAAATTAATAGCATCGCTGTATAGTCAGAGTATATCTGATAGTCCGCGTTTTCAACCAGTTACACTTATTAATATCCCTATCCTTTTTATTTTGCTTTTAAATGTCATTTAGGGATAACTATGCACGCTAACGGTAATGTTGGAAAACCTATTACTGCCTCAGTGATCTGAGGCTTTACCTCTCTATCATCAATCATCTCTACGAAATTTCGGTGCTTACCAGTTTTCTCTCTCCCTCTCTCCTTTTTATTAAAGTAATATAATAGATTGTTTCTTAACATTATGACTGTTTGGTTCCTTAAAAACTGAAGTTACTATAACTGAGCTCTTTGTAATTTTTCTACGTTTCACCTTCCCTTTACATAAGCCATTTTGAAATCAAGTTTTATCTCATTTAACATCATTGTATTATTGTAGGTCGCGTGCTGTAGGTTGTTCTTGTTTCGACAAATCTAGACACTATCTCAATGTGTTTGTTGCCTTAAGTAACAGACTTTATGTAGGTATAATCCAAGGAAACACTTTGAAAGTTCCCAGGCGCATTTATGGAGATGACCCGACCATTTCTGGAGGTTTTACGTTTTGCATTTAAACCAACATATATCTGTACTGTTATTCAAGGGCAAAAATACAAACAATTATAACCATTTTGGACAAATTTATGGCGGATAAAATATATTCGCAAATTGTAACTAACCTAGAGCTGTCACTTCACGTGAATACTGGTCATGTGAGCAGCACCAGTATTGATCATCAGTCTGCAACATTTTACTAGATTTCCACAAACGAATTAAAATTTCTTACTGTAACGCAACTTTTGAATCAAGCCTGGATTATATTGAATAAAGTAATATAATTGTTTAATTCCTCCTTCCAAACCGCAGTCAAGTTCTATTGAATGTGTTACAATTACTTTCGTAATAAAGTAGATTTGAACACAAAATGAACGGTTAGGATCTTACAGTGAGAACTCTGAAATGTTAAGCCATAAATTAAGAAATATGTTTTTAAAGCGTATTTACGTTAACTGTATATTAAACCCTGGTGATATTTCTCGCTATACAGTGTTTTTGAAGAAGTTTCCGATATTTGCCCTCCTCCAATGTAATAATTTTATGATTGAAGGTCTGTACCCGCTGCGTATGAACAGGAATTGCATATCTGCAAGGGATACTTAGAGATTTCCTATTTGTGAGGATTTTGAAGTTTTTCGCAATTCATCTATTGAAATTTCAGAGCATCATCACTTTTGAAACATGATGTACACCGTCAGTATGGTAGCATTAGATCCGTTTAGCATATTATTACTTTAATCATTCGCTGCGAAAATTACTTGATTATTTCTCCCCCTAGTTTTAATTTCATTAAGCAACTCGCTGAACAAGCTGCTAATGATACTCCTTTCAAAATTATTAACTAACCTCATTCACTGATGGGTTATTAACGACAAAACTATACATTGATGTTAAACGGTGACATATTACAATGAATATTGCATTTTTATATCATAAGTATTTGTGTAAACACCAAATGCCCGCTAAATGAATAAAGATAACAACCAGGTATAGAAATTTCTCAGGATTAAATCACGAGGAAAGCGAGTGATGAAAAACTGTTACTGAACTTCATACAGTGATTTCGGTTAAAAGCTAACACAATCCCTCGATTGGGTTTGCAGACAACACTCACCAGAGTGCGTTTATAGTTTATTACCGATATGTTTAAATTCGTTGTATTAGCACAAACCCCTGAGACAAGTAACTTGAAGGTAATAGCTTACAAATTCCTATGCATAATAAGTTAGGTTTAAGTACAAAATAAAGTTGCCTATGCATACATCAACACGCTCACATAAGTAATACCAACGTAATATTCCCTACAAACGTGTAAAGTAACAGAAGTTGGAATAGAGACGAAATAATCTTCATATCATTGGTGGAAGGCCGCAGTTTGTTGCCAACGAGTGGCTTATGAAAGGAAGGGATGAAACAAAGCTCAAAGAGCGTCAAAGTTCGCATGGAAATGGTAACTGGACAGTGTCTCTAGCGATTTACATCCGAATCCGGCTATCCACGAGTACGTCCCATTTTTTTTTGCAACATAAGTCAAGCTAATACAGAGCAGCCCGCCTCGGTAGCGTAAATGGTAGCGTGTCTGCCTCACGTTCAAGAGGTCCCGCGTTCGAATCTCGGTCATGTTGAGTTACCTGGATAAGGTTTTTTTCCGGGGGTTTCCCTTATTCTGATAGATGAATGTCGGGTAATTCTAAGCTCCATGGCCCTGGGCTCATTTGAGCATCATTTCATCCATTACATTCATCGTCCAATATGACTTAACGTTGGAGGACGTAAATTGCAAAACAAAACAAAAGAAAAAAAAACTAAGGCAAGTTCCCAATGAGGAGGCCCCATCAGACCAAACAAAGCTATGTATAAACCTTTCTAAACTGGATAATGCGCCGTTCTGCCTACATCATTCCCTGGTTTCACAATAATGAAAAATATGAATGTTTGTGACAGGGAGCAGAAATTGGTGATAAAGAAGGAAGCGCTCCAGCAGGTGATACCGATCCTAGGAGGTCATCATTAGAGTGCCGACCCAACCCGGAACCTCCAGACAATGAGTCTCACACGTTACATCTCTCTAGATTTACTGAAGAAATATATGTCACTGGCATTGCTACCAAATAGTCATTATAATATGAAATTAGATATTCAGAGAATGATCCTATTTTCTTTTCTTATTTATTTATTATATTTATAGAATTTTCAAATAGAGCTATAAATTCTGTTACTAAAAGTAGAGCAGCTGATAAACTAGTTGGTATCACCACAACACGTTTCATTGTTTGAACCTTCTATAAAGTGTTCTATTCCATGCGAGCTGAATGTTGTGGGCATTCCTTTAATTTAAAAATAAATTAAAGTCCCTCCTCTAATATCGTAGCGATCTGAGGCAACTAAAAGTAAGCAGTAGCATGAGTTACTTTATCATATACACTATAAACGGTTTCAGAACAGAGGTATAACGTCACAGAAATTAATAAGAATTAAACGTTAAAGTATTTAAGGGAACAGGGTGGTATATGTACCATAGTACGATTGCAATAAAGTACATATTAAGAGCACTAACACTTGAACATTATTCTCGTGTATAATTCTAAATATATTTTATTCCAAATAATACAATACGCATTTATATAATATTAATCAATTTTTTTCAGTATCTTCGCGGGAAACAAGCCAGGTGAAAAGAGGATTAGAAATCCACGTTTCGGGAGGGTACATCTCTCCCATGATCAGGATATTTTAAGAAATGCTATAACCACAAAATGTATAATTGGATGTAACACAAATATCAACCTAAGCGAATGCGGTACATTCCCGGAACTTGGAAGTCCAGTTTTCTTTCACTGGTCTCAACAGATGTTTAATCTTCGGAGGTGGCTTGTGGATGGTCCTGGTGTTGTATTTGGCGAGAATTCTGCTGATTCTGCCGGATAGGTTGCCGGTAAACGGGATGTAGGCTGTAGCGCTTGCTGTATTACAGGTTTCCCTTTCCTAGCTTTTGTAATCGAGGCTTCAACGTCATATTCGGAGTAGCCGTTTTGACGGAAAGTGAGTCGCAGGTGCTGTAATTCCTGTTTTAAGTGGTTGGGATCAGAGATAGACAAAGTTCTGTGGGCCAGCGTATTGAGAACTCCCAGTCGTTGAGACATATGATGGAAACTATGAGCGTTCAGATAGAGATCGGTGTGTGTAGACTTGCGATATACAGCATGCCCCAGTGTACCGTTGCTGTTTTTTGAAACAAGAATGTCCAGGAATGGACGAGTTCCATCTTTCTCCGCTTCCATGGTAAACTGTATTTGAGGTCGAAGGCTGTTGAGATGCGCAAGAAGGCTAGACAAAGTGATATTTGGTTGATATTTGTGTTACATCCAATTACATATTTTGCGGTTATAACATTCTTAAAATATCCTGATGATGGGAGAGGTGTACGCTTCCGAAACGTCTATTTCTAATCGTCTTTTCACCTTGCTTGTTTCTCGAGAAGATTTTGAAAATATTCCTCGCCAATAAAGCTTCAGGTTTTATTTTCAGATTAATGAAATTAGAAAACCATATGTTGAAGTATGCACAAGACCACCGTGGATATACCCTATAAGTAGCAATACATTCCAACTAATATGTCATAGCCGGCACCAGCAATCAACGCAGAAGCAGTCTCTGTACAAATGATGCACCGTGTACTTGTTTCCATGTCAGGTTTCTGAATAATACAGAGCCGAGAAGGAAGGCACTTAAAGTGTGAATTTACCATCTCTCATGTCTCCACTAGTGTCAACAAACAAGTAAACACAGCCAACTAAACCGATTGATTCTGTTAACAATCGCATGGCAGTCTCATCAGCGCGTGCCTTTCTTTTCACGGTGGTATAGCACAGTTTTTATATGTCTTGCTATATTGGATACATTACGAGCTTCACCCTAAGGAGGTTCAGTGGGACTTATACTGGAGCGTATAAACCTTCAAAGCAACACACCACTGCGCAGTTCAAGAAAACGTAGTTTGGATTTGTACATTTCCCAAGCTGCAGCTATTTGCAAGCATCATTTAGCAATGGTCATTATAAGCCATTTCAATGCACTTTCTAGATAGTTTGTGACGTTTATTTGTATAGAATGCATTATACAACGTATATAAATGTCTTTAGTAGAATAACAGAAATAACTAGGACTGAAAAACAAAATAAAGGTAATATATGTTAATTCAATAGAACTACTTCTGACAATTTGGCTAGGCCAGTAATGTAGCGAGAGAGCGGTTTCTAATACAATACCAGTATAAGCCGTCTAGAATTGTCACTACGTCGTTCACTCATATTCTCTACTGCCAGTTACCCTCTCTGTGCTTTCCCAATCAATTTTTCAGTTTAAAAGTCTACATTTGATTACGCTGCAAAAGAGTTTCATCCAAAACCCGAATGACCGCACTGTGACACACGTTCACCTTATCTATCAGATAGAAGGAAAAGGGAAGTGGTGAATGTAGCGGTAAAGCATTTCGCCCTTAGTGTGCACATCTTTCCATCCCTGAAATAATATAAACTACATCAGAATCTAAGAATGAAGAGAACGTCATTTCACTATGTAGGACCATCAACAACGTCTTGTCCTCACCATAAATGTACGTTAGTTAAATTGTTTAGCTTTGCAAGTGACTAAAACAACTAAGTATTGATCAGTTCAGTGACAGGCGAAGGCGCTTGAGACAAATAAAACCAGAGGCATGGAATTAGGAGAAAAAACAAAGACAGGAGGAACTTCTCAGAAAATAGGTAAATATAAAAAATAGTAAACATTCTGCAAAGTATGGTGGTGGCAACTTTGGCGATAGCTACTGAAAAAGTCAGACAGATATTAGTAGAAAATTGCAGGGACGTATGGTAGAATTCAAGCACTCATTAGGAAAATTTAGAAAGGAAAATCAAGCAGAAAGAATTTTAATTAAAATCAAAGGTTCAGACAAAATTAGGTAGAAAGCTAGACGATGATATGCAACAAAAAAGCCAGGACCGAAATGTGTTCCCTCACAAATATCAGGCGTGAAACAAGAGCCAGGTGTTACGTACAAAGAAATAACTGGCTTAAAACGCCTAGCTACATACATTAACAAATAAACAGACTGAACTTAATATCCTGTTGTCATTAATTCCTTAAGTTGCAGCAGAGCTGAGCAATCACGAAGAAAGGGAGGAAGTAAAACGCAAAGTAATGCAATATGTATTTTATCTTGCTCAAAAAGGGAAATGAAAGCATTGTGGTAAATATGATGACTGGGATTATAGATTAAGGCATTAACATGGTATACATATATTACAGATTGAGCAAAGTACAATGAAAATGGTAAATAAATATGTAAGTCGAGTAATGTTGGCTGAGACCGGCGGGGTACTCGTGACGTCTAGTTACAGAGGAAGTGCGCCGTAAAGTTGCATTGCGGAGAGACGGTTAATGAAATTCCGAGAGGGAAGAAGAGTCGCTCACTAATGCCATAAACATAATAACCACTACCAGCTCTAGTGTACATCACGTATTCACTGGAAAGTGAAAGGGATAAGGAATTAAGCATGTTTAAAGGCTGCTTCAGTTATACAACAGAGATTGGTGATCGATGGAGCTGTGTTAATTGAGGATATGTTTCAAATTTATCTATTATCAGTAAAGAAAACTCAAAACCGAAGAAACTACACATAGGGAACTCATGTGTAATCTCTCGAAAAGAAAAGAACGTGGAGATATAAGTGAAAGGACAACAAAAATACTGGCCAAAGAAATATAGTAAGCACCAACAACAATTTTAAACTGTTTAAAATTATACGACTTGGAAAGCAATCAGAGCCCAAAGAAGAACTAACTTAGCAGCAGCAAGCAATAATTATCAAGTACGTTGTACTTTACACGTCAGCGATCTAATGGAGAGATTGAGATTGTCATTATGACAGGGAAAACAATGTCTTCTCAATCGACTTCCTGTCATATTTGCACTTCTCGTAATTGGCAGATACTGTATGAAATATGTTTCTCAATTATTCATCATACGCAAAGGAAACATAACTTTCGGGTCGACTTATAGATATCACAGGTTAAATAAATGTATTATAAATACTATGTCAAATAAGTAACTTTTTTTCAAGAAGATGACAAGCCTACCTGAGATTATTTTATATGAAGTTTTAAGTATATTTGAATCCTTGTGCCAGAGACATGTGGAAGTAAAAGGTAGCGGGAATTAACTACATGCTAAGGGCATCTCGTAAACTACAGCATAAACAAGTTATTGTGTGTGCTCTGACAGCATGGTGTATACAAGTTAGCAAAAGTACAACAATGTAAACAAGAAACACAACTGTAAAGCATACGCTAAAAATGTAATCAAAAGTGTCACATTAGAAAAGCCTCACGTGTAAATAGCTGTGTAATATATCATTTCTTTAGGTAGATATGACTTTTTATGGAATGTATATGTGCTTTACTTTATGAGAACTTTCATTCTAAAAATTTGTGCTTTCGCAGAAAAATTTTAAGAACATTGATGATGACCATTGCTAAGGGTAACACGCACACCAAAAACAAATACTCAGTAAGTACTTAGATAGTAGATGCATAGATAGAAAAAAGAATAGGAGGCAATATGATAAAGAGGATATAGAATAACACGGAGTAATAAACGGTAGAATGCAATGTTGTTGTAATTTACGTCCTCCAACGTTAAGTCATATCGGACGATGGATGAAATTGGTGAAATGATGCTCAAATGAGTCCGGGGTCCATGGAGCTTAGAGTTACCCGACATTCGTCTATCGGGATAAGGGAAAACCCCGGAAAAACCTTATCCAGGTAACTCACCCTGACCGAGATTCGAACTCAGGACCTCTTGAACGTGAAGCAGACATGCTACCACCAGGCTACCGAGGCGGGCTGAATGCAATGTAAATAGCACATTGTAATATAAGGATATACGAATAAGAATTTGTTATTATTCACGTAATAGTCTGTAACAATGAGAGTCCAGGCAAAAAGGCCGTTGGGATAAAGTGAAGCAGTACAACTAAGTGACTAAAAGTAACGAGTTTAAACAATTATAGTAAACGTTACATAAGTGTAGAAAGAGATTTCAGCTGAAGGATTTTCCATATTTTTTAAATCAAGCGTAAAAAGATTGGTGTACGCTATGCCTTTATGATGCTAAATATATAAACAGTGAAAATTAGTGTTATAATTGCTGTGAGGGTGTTAGACTAAATTTTTGGGAGTATATGACCCCATAAATAGGGGAAATTCGTTAAATTCACTCCACTATCTAATATAGACAGTGCAAAATATGGGGATTGGTAATACTTAACTTCCGAAAGGTACAGAAAGCCTGAACATACAAGAAATGCAGCTAGAATTTCATACAAGAATGAGAAGCATTGCAAATGTTAATCTGAGAAATTCAGTGAAGGAAGCTAGGTCAGAGAAACAAACGAGATCAAGCGAAACAATCATTTTACATTAATGAACCAATAAATATAGTCATATAAAAGTTTATATAAGCTAGCTTTAATGCCGTCTGGTATCCCGCCATAGAGATAAGAGCAATTACAAAGAACACAGTGGAAATTCTAAGGGAAGCTGCACATCAAAGAAATAGAAGAGAGATACGATCTGAAATGTCGCGCAGCGTGCACCAACACAGAACACTGCTAGAAATGATTCCCTTTGTGGGGAAAAACATCTGATGTTTCTCATGACATTTCCTACTAAACTTTTTTTTTTTGCAAAATACGCATTCTTTAGAAACTGCTATCTGTTTAATTACGCATTCAATTTTTTCGTTAAACACTTAAGATCTGATAAACTTTTTAAAAGGCACATCGCACTGTGATGGCTTTGATATTACATAATCTTTAAAATGATCAAAATAAAAATAATGAATGTCGACTTACTACTGAAAAATAATAAGTTTTTGGCAGTTTAAACCATCAACACAATGTTGAACAAATCTGTTTAATGGAAATTAATTGTTCCTTCACACTGGCCGTGTGTAAGACGAATAATGGAAAGGTAGAGTCAAACTGAATAATTCCGTGCAATAGCCAGGATTTGAAACACGGTGCTACCGCTCTCCGTCCAGCTGCTCTTAACCATTGAGCTACTATGGCAACGTACCAGTATGACATTAAATTCTCCAACTGACTCGTGTTTTTCCCGGTAAACCACAAGGAGTTCTCATAAACACATGAGGCAATTATCTTAATGGCGAATTACATGATGTAAATACTTTAAGGTGTGGAAAAACACGAGTCAGTTGTAGAATTTAATGTCATGCTGGCATGTTGGCTATAGTAGCTCAATGGTTAAGAGCAGCCAGACGATGACTGGAAGATCCGTGGTTCAAGTCCTGACTACGGCATTGAATTTTTCAATCTGACTCCACCTTTCCCAATCTATTTAGGCTCATAAGTATGTTTCTTAATACTATGGCGTTTAACAATGCATACACATTTGTTTAGTAGCATTTTGGCTGTCTGTTAGAGTTTATCAGTTATGCTGAAGTACTTTTTGTTTGTTGTAATTTTACGTCCTCCAACGTTAAGTCATATCGGACGGTGAATGAAATGGGTGAAATGATGCTCAAATGAGTCCAGGCTGCATGGAGCTTAGAGTTACCCGACATTCGTCTTTAAGGATAAGGGAAATATCCGGAAATAACCGTATCCAGTAAGCTCACCCTGTCCGAGATTCGAACTCGGGACCTCTTGAAGGTGAGGCAGGCACGCCACCATCTACGCTACCAAGGTGGGCTATGCAGAAGTAGGTAAGAGTAAAGAATCCTTCACACTGTATTTTTAGAAAAGTTAAGATATACACTTTATTTGTTATGCAGGTATCTTAAATGTGTAGTATTAAAAATTAATCAAATCTTAGAGCCATTTCGTAGAAAACGCAAAGTAATGAAGTAAATTGCGTGAAAGGATACGTAGTCTGTACGGAAGGTTTTCTTGAAAAACCTCCCCTAAATCCTTGTTGAGAGGAAGAAAAAGAAAACAGAATACACACAGTAAGGAAACTTCTTCAAAAAGTGTTTTTTATAGCTTTAAGGGTGTTCAAGCCGAATTTATGGTAAACTCCCGGTATCAAATTAAGAAAGAAAGGAAGGTTAAGAAAGAAAGCAGTAGAAATTACTTGAAAATTGAGAAAAATATGAAATAATATCTCACAAGTGTTTAAATGGACAACATATTTTAATTGACATAATTTGTTAGCTTTGACGACATCTGCAACTATTGTGTATAGTAAGTTTATCTCTCTGTCTGACTCTGTTTCATTATGTCTCATTTAGTCTCCTTCTCATTCACTCTTTCTCTCTTTGTCTCTCTTACGACTTGTAAATTACATAAAAGCTCATTTCAGAACGAGGACGACTTCTGAGGCTATTCATAGAGTAATTCAAAGCGTCCATTTTATTTGTCCTGTAAATATATTATTCATACGCAGTGTTTTAAACTAAATCGCAGTGGTAGTTTTGAAGAAACAAAAATCAGACAATTTTTCACATGAAAGATAGTGCCGGGTGGGGGATTATTTTAAAATTCTTTGAAAGGTAAGTATAATTACCAATTTTCCAATCTTGCGTTATATCGTTATCTTCTTCACAGGCACATACATACTTCTTTTGAAACTGATTTTTTTATTTAGTAGTTGTGGAAGCTTGTTTCCGATAAAATATCGATACAGAAAGTTTGGTTTCATTACTATAATTTTCCCATGCCTCCTCTAGTTAAGTGGTACAAAGAATTGAACTACGTCACAAAAGTGACCCACAAATTGCCGGTAAATACAAAAGCCATAAAATCTGTTATATCCATTCTCTTAAATTTTATCCTTGAGTTTTCTGTTTCCTCCATCAGCCAAAATTTACTGGTTTTATTTTATTACATGTTTCAGACAACTAGAAAGGTTTAAGAGCTCCTGTCATCTCCAACTGCACAGTTAACTTACATTTTCACAGAGTGTTGATTTTTACTGTCTTCGCCGTGTACTTAGTGGTTAAAGAAAATATTATATTTTGGTAAAATGTTTGATATAGAGTTTTCACATATAATGCACCTTTTGAGGTACCTCAATAAAATACTTATAAAAGAGTATCTGCACGCGCGTATGTGAATGAACTTGTGTTCTGAACATGAACTGTAAGGTATAATCACCGAGCGGGATGGCTCAGGTGGTTTCGTCTGTGGCCTGCATTCGAGAGGTCCGGATTCGAATCCCTTGGCCGACCTACCTGACCCATGGCGTCAATAAGAAAAGGATCGATAAATTCCTAAGTTAATACTGGAGAGTTGTATAAAACCACCTACGCTTCATGTGGCAAAATTGTTATTATTTTCCATTGAGGCCTAAATACCTGTGCGCCGAACTCGCTGGTCAGGGATAAGGAAACTGAACCATCCTGGCACAACTAACTGATACGAAACCCGCCTCCCTCCGGTAGGACAGCATCGGAATACATTTGCTCGCGTCTGTACTACTAAAATTAGCCCACTTTTCAGAAGGAAAGTCATATTAATTCATTTAATTGTCAAATACATGCTAAGAATTCATTCAGTTTTTTGTGTATTGGTATCATACTCCGGTCCTTAATGAAGCAGTCTTCAACCTGTGACGGAGGCAATTAGGGTAGCGCAAAGAAAGGTTTCAAAAGATTGCCTATCACTGACTCAGTATTCTTGAAATCGTTTGACAAGCCAAGGTGTTGAATTTTTCTCTGCCATGCCTGGGCCAAGTGGAATCTGCATCATGCAACTTCTGTCATGGGCTAAGAAGAACGGACAGTTGGATTTACTGACTTCTCGAAAACTGCAAACTCTAACCTCGTAGACGATGTACACTGTTCAAACTGTTCCAGTACAATATTGTAACTCTGAATTTGTATGTCAATGACAAAGTGACTGGGAGCCAATGCAATCTTTCAGGTAAGAAAATGCTTTAGACGCGGTAGCCAATACAACCATAAAGTGCAGCTACGGGAGCCGATACGACTACACCGGGTTTTAAGTATTTCACTATCACTTCGTTCCCCTATATTCCCCATTTTACGTACAGTGCAATGTGCACAAAAGCTATTACTACAAAAGTTTATCTCAATTAACATGATGCGGAGGAAAAATAAGATTTTGCAAGAGTGGTTTGTATAAGCTATATAAAAATAAACATTAGTGGGTACAGAAAGGCATGTAAGTTTTTTCACATCAGAACCTTTTTTCACATTTACCATATTTGGATATTGAAGTAGGAACTGTAACATTTCTTTAGTATTCTCCTGTATGTGTTACAACGGACTCAACGGTGTATGGTGGCTTTGGAAGCTGCAGAGGTAGCTATTTTGCTGTTATTTTCATCTATATCATACGTTGCAATATTACTAGCCCTTGTAGTAACACCTTTAACGTTCCATATCTGCAGTGTTGTTATTGCTACTACTGCTTCAATGACTTATGGCTTTCTCTGCCGGATACCACTGATGGCTGCAGAGTATCTCCTTGTCTCCTCTACATCTTCTTCTACAATACTGATGGACTCTATAGCGACATTATATTCTGAAAGAGCAAGAAACTTTAAATCACTATACCGTCAAAGACGAAGGATTCTCTTTGAGTTTGAGAACTAAAAGTATTAAATTAAAAATGCAGATATGTCAAACCACTCATTGCAGTATTCACTACTCTTTAAATTAAGGCAATTAAAAGGAAGTAATGTTTATGTAATATAGTTACATGAATGGCAAGAAGAAGTTCCACAGATCGAACACAAAACTTCAAAAATATATTTAATCTAATCAGAGCTCTTAGATTTCAATGACATAAATTGATTAATCATAGTTTCCAAGGGGTGTCCTGCTTCCGAGTCATCACAGTATTTTATTTATACTGATTTTCAGTTACGCTCCTCCTCTTTGTCTTTCATGAACATTCTTTGTATTAACCGTTTGTTATAGAGCATTTCTAGAAATTAATTACTTTCTAAACACGTTTCAGCCAAATTCCTTCATCTTTCTGAACAATTACAGCATTCTTCTTCCTTCAACTATTCTTTATAAAACTCATTTATTTCTTATTCTAATTACACATTTCACAATTTGCATTCTGCTCCGTAAAAGCTATTTTATACTTAAGATTGTCACAGAATGAGATATTTTGTTCTAAAAAGTGTTAAAATTCACACAAAATGCTTCAATATTATCTTCCTCACATTTCATCCGCTTTGAAATTGTAACATGACGGCTCAGGTTAGTTGTTCTCTAAAGCGGTTTGCCTGCTACGTTATTTCCTCTTGAATACCCTAATGTGAGATTGTTTTGTGTACAATAAACATACAGTTTTTATTCATATTTATCTTATTCCGCTCACAATTTCATTTGTTTTCCAATATTTGTTGTTTGCTTTTATTTCTTTTACTGAAGTATCATCAGCTATTTTTTCATTTTATTTTTCTGTTATGTGTTACCAATAAAGACTTTCGGGATAAAATTCATCTGAAAAGAGAACAGTGTGGAAACGATATTCCTATCAAAGACCCTGCATATTTTACGAGCACTTCTGTATTGATACAACTATTCAAATGTTGACTGATTAATTGTATCTGATGTGGTTTCCTTACAAGAGTTTTGTATTTATCTTCCCCACCAATTGTCTTCAGAGCTTCCTGTTGTTTTATTCCAATCTCTTCTGTTGTATGCATTTCTCACATTCATAAATGCAACAAAGACCATTTTTCTTTCCTTAAATAATATAAATAATAACATCAATTCCTTTTAGTCCCTTAAATATTTTAATTTAGCTCCAGTCTTGGAAAGTATGTGTATATATAAATAAATCGAGAGTTATATTAAATGTTAAATTACGTGTAAGTCATGTGCTAAGCTTTGAAATTCTTTGAAGAAGTGGTAGAGAAATTTCACAAAAGTTTCCACAGATAAGCTATTTTGAATAATGCTTAATGCTATAAAAGTAAAATAAAATTATATTTTAGCAACAAAAGTAATGTATCACTTTAACATCTCCAAGTAATAGATCAAGATTTGTCCGATGGAATCGTGGGCCAATTAGTTTGACTGCCATAATGGTTTTAAATATTTTTCTTCTTAAATCAATTATGTGAACGCTACGAAAGTCAATTTCCCTGTATATCGCTGGAAAAATATGTACTAATGTTGTTCTATGGACAAAGTCATCTGGGGTGTTCAGGACGGTAGAGCCCGGAGCAGCTGACTTAAGAAACGCTACTTTCCCACTATTTTATCGACTGGACGTCTGTCTGTCTGACACAAGCCAGAGTTCCCTCTGTTGCACGCTGGCTTTGTGGACTGAGAACGATCTCCTTTAGAATCGAGTTTCCAACTTAAAATCAATGAACATCCAGGGCAACAAGGCAGAAAAAAACAAGCGGATTTCCTCAATGGAGTTTACGTGTCTTATTAGACTCCCTCCAGAAGCCAAACGTCATTTCGGTCTCTTGTCTCAAACTATGTTATATACAGGATGATAAGGAAACTGGGTGCGGATTTAATGTGTGTTACTGAAAATGGGTTCCATTTATCATCGCTAACTTTGTTTAATGCTTAAATCTTCTAGTAAGCATCCAACACTCAAGAAAACAAATTTATGAATCACTTGTTTATTTTATGCATTTGAGGAACTCCCTTACTCTTTGCATCAAATAAAATATTTTTAAAAAATGAGATTTTGTAGCTTATCGTTAAATCTCTTACACCAAATAATCTAGAGAGTATTCCACATCTATAGCCATTGATTGGCAGAATGGGCCACTACTGTATCCCAATTGAGGGTATTTAAAATAAAGTAATTCATGAAGAACTGGTGATTTATAGTCATCCTCTAGGTGACACACCGTCAATATCATTATAAAACAGCAGAACACATAACCTTGAGTTGATTCCGAAACATACTTAGATGTGTATTCCTTTAGCATAAGTAGTTTCCACTAGAATTGACATATCCAAATATTTTATTAATATTTACCCCTAATATTTCTTATAAAACATTAAAATTAGTATTGCTTTACAAAGTTGGCTAACCAATGTCTTTTATATTAATTCTCAACTCAAAATAGCATTTTCTTAATCGGACCATTTGATATACATATATTTAGTTTTAGCTTTATGTATACATTAAAGTCCAGAATTGTATTTATATGTGTATATAATATGCAATTCAAATATAGGTGTAAAGCTGAGAGCAAATAATTGCATATAAGTGCGGTATTTATACACATTATTAGTTGTTCTCGAAATAAGGAACACTCAATTGATCCTTCGTAATCCACAGAACGATGTTTATGTATCTGGTCAGCTTCCGCTTAACGGACGGCACGTTGGCCATGGTAGCTCAATGGGTTAGAGCGACTCGACGGAAACCAGGAGACCCGTGGTTCAAGTTCCGGCTCTGGCATTGAATTTTTCATGTTGACTCTATCTATCAAAAACCTTAGCCTATATATGGCTAGTGTGGAGAAATGATTAATTTCCATCAATTAACTAAAATAAAAAGAGTTAAATGATGAAGCCTGGGACTCAAGTACTTACGATAGTAAGTCGCCACAAACGGTGTATCTCGAATGCGAGAGCCCCTAGTGGTTTACTGGGGAAATGTATGAGTCAAATGGAGAATTTAATGTCAGGATGGCACGTTGGCCATGGTAGCTCAATGGATTAGAGCGACTTGATGGAAACCAGGAGATCCGTGGTTCAAATCCCAGCCATGGCATTGAATTTTTCATGTTGACTCTATCTATCAAAAACATTGTACGTATTTGTACTATTTCTCACTTTATCTGCTTATATTAGGGTAAATCCTGAATTAAATTTGACCGTTTAAGTGCAAATAAATATAAGAAACTGAAATACTGTCATAGTAGATTGCAGTTTTAAGATTTAAAATGGGATAAAGCTAATGCTTCGGGCATTTACTCCGAATATAACCAAAATTAGGAGACATACGGGAATCGTCTTTGGCTGTTAGTGTTGTTCCTTCACAGTAACATTTTAACCGCTTCTGTATGTCTTAAACCAGTATAATAAACTAGGGAATACTCAATGTTGGAGCTTTATTTGCACAGCTTCCGTTGCATTCGGTGGAGATGTTACCTACAGATACTCCGTCGCAAACATTTAAATGCTTAGTTACTCAGCTTCCCATTCCAGTTAAAAGACACACACCGCCTTCTTCAAACAAGCTCTTGTGTCTGTTAGAACCGTGGTCTACCGCGGGACTGCGACAAGAACCACATTGGAAACCAATACTACACTTCCAGCTGCATGTTGTTCCTGGCCTACCTTTGGTCTGATTTCAGTAATGTAAGCCTAAAATGAATGTTATGAAACAGAAATGTTTCATATATCACTAATGTTTGAAGAAAAGAATTGGGGTTCGGAAGTTCCTGTATTCTGTTACCGTCACTTGCAGTTTCTGATCAATAACCGGGTAACTGCAATTCAATGTTCTCAGTATCTCCATTTGTTTAATTTTTGCTTACCGCTCAAACAAATTTCAACTGTGATGTTTGTCTGTGCTCTATCTATGAAAAGGCTATTTAATAGAATTTTTGTACAATGTCCCACAGAATCTGTAAGTATATATATATATATATATATATATACGGATGTATTCTTTATCTTGAAAAGTACAGAGCGATGCGCAGTGGTATCTGGACGAGTCCACCTCAGAACGATTGCAACTGGAGGGGAGGGTAGGTCAGTTGCGTACTAGTTGTGAGCAACTAAAAACGTGCGGAGCTACTCGGTAACACTACAGCTTGTTTCAAAATGTGCTTGCCTCCTGGTTCCAAGAGAGCATTTATAAATGACGCCTCCTAGCAGCACATTAGGAAATTAAGTGCTACATTTAAAAACACGAGAAGTAATAACCAATATCCATAGATTTATAAAAAAAAAGGAACAATGGTCTGGGTCAGCTATAAAAATCTGGGGAAGGGTATCTGAGGCAACAGTTGTGTCTGAAAGCAGTTTAGGAGAGTTATTAAGGAAAGAAAAGCCATTGGTGCTAGTGCAACAACGTCCTTCTCTATGCCCAGTAAACAAAGATTAAGAACATGCACAAAATCTAATTTGGATGTTTTAATTCAGAAGTAGTTAGGCGAACTATGAATAATTTTTAAAGCACAGAAAACAAAGACCAACTTTGAATAAAGTGCTTATGAAACTAAAAATTCTCCTGACTTCCAAGGCAGTGTCTGAACATTAAGAAGAGTTCCTTTGAAGCAAGGATTATTTGAAGAATAAAAAAGAACACTAAGCGTGACAGACAAATTTTAATCGAACATCACACCATACGTGCAAAAAGGCGTAAGTATTTACGAAATATTCGGAGATATCGAAGTGAAGTTTATATAGTTTATATGGATGAAACTTACATAAATACAGCACATACTGGACCATATGCCTGGAGTGAAATACGTTACAGGGACTCAGCAGCGATATTGAAAGGCCGACAGTTGTTTATCGTGCCTGCTGAAGGAGAACAGGGTGTTGTTCCAAATGCCTATGTACTATTTAAGATCCAACAAAAGCGTGAAGATTACTACCATAGTAAGAATTACAACTTAGTTTATAAGAGCTGCAAAACTGGCTTCGAGAATGAAATTTGTTTTTAGACACCTTATGCACCGCCCTCACCTCTGGTAATCCTACGCGTGTGATGCATTGTGGCGATAGGTGCTCTATCCCCACCACAGTTGCTACTCATCTCTACCGCGCAGGATTCCTGTCAAGATAAAATAATATATCTTTATATATATATTTTTTTGTAATTAGCGTCCTCTAACGTTAAGTCATATCGGAGGATGAATGGAATGAGTGAAATGACGTTCAAATAAGCCCAGGGTCCATGGAGCTTAGAGTTACCTGACATTCGTCTTCAAGGACAAGGGAAAACCCCGGACAAAACCTTATCCAGATAACTCACCCTGACCGAGATTCGAACTCGGGACCTCTTGAACGTGAGGCAGACACGCTACCACCACGCTACCGAGGCGGGCTAATGCATAAGTAGATTTATGCTTTCCGAACTACTTACTTTTGAAGAAATAACATCAGACTTAAACCAGAAAATCAATGTAAGAAGGGTATCGGTTTCGTGGGTGGCTATATATGCAACTTGGTCTTCCTTTCTTCCTATTTGCAATATGAGATTCTGATATTATTAATGGTCCATGAAATTATAAAATATTATTTTCTCTATTGCTTGTACCGTACTTTTGACGGCTTAAGGTTATATATATTTTGACAGATAGAGTCAACATGGAAATTTCAATGACATGGCCGGGATTTGAACCATGGATCTCCTGGTTTCCGTCCAGTCGCTCTAACCCATTGAGCTGCTATGGTCAACTTGCCGTCATGACATTAGATTCTCCATTTGACTCGTATATTTCCCCGGCGGACCACTAGGAGCCCCTGCTCACTATCTGTCAAATACCTTAGCGTATATACGGCTAGTGTGAAGAAATGAGTCATTTCCATGAATTAACTAAAATTAAACATATTTATTTCATGGCCACAATCCTTCATTTGTCATGTGTACTACTTTCCCGCATTCTGCCCCTGAAATAGCTTGTGTTTTGTCTCGATATAATGCCCAGCAAGCAGGTTATAGACTTGCCGGGGACAGTCACAAAACCAGATGAAATATCCATGGGTGTCACTTCTAATGTTGAATGTCGTGGTGAGTTCCAAATTGATTGCAGCTTGTCTAATGTAAAACACAGTTTCTCAAAAAAATGAGGGCAGTATAACCTGCTGACGTACCTAAGCAATCAGTATTTATATCAGTATAAGCGCCATGGCTGAGTGGTTAGACCGCTTGGCTCTCACCTAGGCGACCGCAAAGTGGGATTTGTGGTGGACAACATGGCACTGTGGTAGATTTCCTCCTGGCTCTCCGGTTTCCCCCACCATCATTCCACCAATTGTTCCCTCATTCATTCATTGCACTCTTTGGGCCGACTCCTTAACTCTGATCACATTAGGTCAATATGCCTCGGGTCCCTCGCTCTGAGGGAATCCAACTGATTCCTAACATCAACATTGGTGAGAAAGGGAGACAAAAAAATCAGTCGTAAAGTTGAAGCTCTTCTGGTTTAATAAAATGTGCCAAACATTATTAAAGTAAACAAAGTTCCGCAACTCATTGTTGGTATGACACCGTGCATAGAACGATTTTCCTCAGACTCACCAATTATTTGCACCATTGAAAACTATTCATTATATAATACTTTTACTTTACATTAGTGCTTTAAAATGTCTTTGTGTTTGGAAAAACTCAGAGGTTGAGATGTGCTAAAATAACAAAACAAAATTGCTCTATGGCAAAAGCAGAACATACAAGCTGTGACGGAAAGAGCAACCTCACAGGCGTAATTAAAGGGCAGTTATCTAGGTTTAGTATGTACGAGGGTCGTTCAAGTCAAACCGGGACATTTCTTTTTTCAGTTTTAAATGGATGCCTAGGCCAGAGGTTTTGTATGCAGTAGACAGTGGAACCTGTGTACTTTTACGCTCATTTCCCGTGCTTCTGGATTGACCGTTATTCAAGATGACGGGCAACAGTATGAACGTCCACATGGAACAGCGTGTTGTGATGAAGCTTTTAGTGAACGAGGGCATAAAACTTGCCGAAATTTACAGAAGACTTCAGGCTCAGAACGGAGATGAGACTCTCAGTCGCAGTAAGACATTTTAGTGGTGTAAGCACTTCAAAGATGACCGTATCTCGATCACTGACGATCCTGGTCGTTGTGGATCACAGCCCTCGATAGTCATTTCTGAGAACACTGAGTACGTGTAGCAGCTGATCATAGACAATGGTTGCATAACCGTCGTGAAATTGCGAGAGTGTGTAATCTGTAGTTAGGTACAGTGAACACAATAATTCATGATCATTTGTTGTTCCAAAAAGTGAGTTCACGCTGGGACCCAAAGCAGCTGTCTGCTTTTGACAGACACAGAAGTGTTAACGTCTGTAGAGAACTGAAGGACCGCTGTGAAACGGAAGGCGAGGATTTTCTGAATCACATCATCACATGTGAGGAAATATGGGTTCACCATTTCATTTCATCACAACACGCTGTTCCATGTGGACGTTCACACTGTTGTCCCCAATATTAAACAATGGTCTATCCAGAAGCACGGGAAATGAGCGCCATCCAGCAGTAAAAGGACATAGGTGCCACTGACTACTGCATGCAAAACCTCCAGCCCAGGCGTCCATTTAAAACTGAAAAAAGAAATGTCCCGGATTGATTTGAACGACCCTCATATATTACTGCATCTTAGTGCCGTCTTCATGAATATCTGTGTATAAGTTGTATAAGTATGTACATATTTTATGTCTGTGTCACCATGGTAATTTAGACAGTGCTATGTTGTTAAGGACACAAGCTACAGGAGACTGGTGCATGACACAAATTACCAGTGTAGAAGTAAGAAGTGATAATAATCTTTAACATTGCAGAAGCTTATATGGCAGTTTCGAAAGACAATTGTCAGCTTTGGAAAGTTCCAGAACTGACTATGTTGTCATTGGCTCTCTAAGGTAATATGCCATGTATTTCTTTTGAAAACACACACTAGAAGCAACGCTGAGACAAGCGTACAAATATGTGCAGATAGTTTGGAAAGCTCACAAAGTCAATCTGGGTGTGATGGATGGTTTTCATATTAGCTAGACCAATGTTAAGTCAATATACATGTGGTACAAATCACCTTCATATGATTAAGTTTAAGCTTTCAAATTCTGTTACGTGTATTGGTGTTGTTCTGGTTGACGATTATGGAGATGTAAGTGATTCTAGAAGAATCTTCCAGGCCGATTTTCTGTGGTTTGCTGGAATATGTGGGTCACTGAAAACTTGGCAGTATGAGTCTTGTGGGGTGTTGAATAAAAAGGCTACTCTGTTTTCCGCATCATCTAATCGATGAGAAATCTTTCTTTTTCTTGGTAGCATTGATAGTGAAACATACAATGCTATTTCTCCCAATTCTTCCGAATGCAGCTCTTTTGTCTTCACTAAAACTTCAGATAGTATACCAGAACAGGAAATAACAGTGCTGTACAAAAGTACAGTAAACTATCAAATTAACAAACTCGTTTGCACGAAATACGTATGTACAAATTGTTAGTAAAATTTAGCTACAGGACAGTAAAATCAGAATAAAACTCATATCAATAGTCGATTAGTGTTTTGTTACACAATTTTACTGCAAAGTTTGAATGATTAATGTATTATTGTATTTAAATTATACCTTTATGATTTAAAAACAGGTGTAAAGGTATACCTACCTTACTTCTTCAGTACCCAAATTTGTAGTTTTGATGACGGGTTAGAAGATGAGAGTTAAGGTGATGCTGAAGTTTGTACACCACTAAAGTTCGGTATTCAATATTTCTTAATATCTGTAGCAGTGGAAAGGAAAGACACAAAACTTTATCAATTAGCTAATGCTGGAAACTGGGGTTTTGTATCCGAGCTAAGACTCTTTTATTTGAACGTAAGCTTCAGTTATGCAGAGTTTACTTTTTGGGTTAAATAAAATACAACTTGCATGCCGATCATTTAATTGACTTTGCATAACTCTAGAGAAAGGTGAAGATCATTAAACGAATGCAAATAAATCCATCAATTTTAATGGATATATCTATTATAATTTATGGCTAATTTTATCTTTAGTTTTGTGTACTTCTTTCTCACAACTGTAGCTAAGAAACTAAATGAGAGGTATAAGGTAACTAGTTCGTGCGTAAAGTTTACAGGTTGTCTTTGTGGTTTTGAGCAATTGGTGATAATATTTAAGATGACAATTTTAAGATATCAAGCATGTGATTGTGATGTAGCATATATTTCTTCTCTGACAGTGATATTTTATTATTCACTCACCTTTAAGTTCAAATATTATCTTCAAACATATATTCCTCGTGTTACATTTGGTTCATGAATAGAAGTAACTGCTTTGACGTCGTTAAGACAATTAGCGGAATATAATTTAAATTACATTTAAGCTTAAAAAATTTAGATAGGTAACAATTGATAATTTGTATATATTATTTCTTATACTGCATGTAACGGACATATTTTATGCTAATTATGATCCATATTCTACTTTTCAACACAGAAGAAGCTACTGACTTAACTCACATTGCATTGGATTGGATTTGATTGTACGGAGGGGATTCGGCAGCTCGACAATCGTCATCATACCTACCGTGGCTCCGAAAGTCACGAGGCCGGTTCGGATACCAGAGCAGGGGACGCTTGGAAGGCTGACACATCCGGAATTCCACCAGCAGCGTCCTTGATTCGGTCAATAGGCCGGCTCCGAGACCGCAGTCCGTTCCGCCGGAGGAAAAAGTGCTCACTTAGAGCATATCACCCCGTCATGAACGGCTGAGACTCCCGCCGACACTTCTAACCTGAAAGAGACCACCAAATGAGTGATGAAACGAAATGATAATGGAGGTGATATGGAGAGACATAAAATTCGGAGGATGTAATTAATTTAGCCAGATTTGGTCTAGTGAGCTGGGAAATTCCCGACAAAAACCCATGGGTCTGGTAGGTCGGGGACCGAACCCAGGCTTCCCGAATGCGAGCCAAAGACGAAATGTTCTGAGCCATCCCGCTCAGAGTAAGAGATACATTTAATTTTCTTATTCACATTAAATGAATTACCATATACTAAACATATGGAATAATTGTAGCAGTAAAATGAGAACACTATATACCGCATTTTATACATAGTTTACGCCCAACGAACGAAGATATAACTATGGTGTATAAGGTTGATTATAATCACGTTT
>CM060948.1:57867315-57942315 GCA_030765055.1 Mantis religiosa | reverse complement strand
TGTTAATGGTAATAGAAATTATACACGTGAAAGGTGAAACCTGTGGAAACTGTGCACCCAAAGGATTAGAGACATGCGCCAAATTCAGAGAAGGTAACAAATTATACAGAAACTCTAATTAATTTGAGGACGTAAACTGAACAATTAATTAAAGTTCAAACACATTATTGGCAGTTTACTCGTAACTATCCAGCTTGTCTATCTAATAAAAGCGGGAAAAATATCCGAAATATAAGTTTAGCAGACATCTTTACTTCAGAAAAATTGTAGCCTTCTGCTCAACACTAGTTTCAAATTAAGCCCCTCGATAATCAACCATGTCGGTTTGGAAACATTCCTGGACTCATTTTGAGAGTTTTTGCAGATTGCAAGTCATATTCCCTCTTTGGACAAACAACCCGCTCCTTACTGTACTCCGTGCATGCCAGACCGAGATATTGCCTAAGTAACTGCATCTTTGTATACGCGCTTACTGCGTGCTGGAGGAAAACAAATCATAGAGCAGACCCATGTAAGGTTCATTAAAGCTCTTAATTCGCTTCTCTTACAGAGTTCAAAGTGTAGCTGCAGATATCTCTCCTTCTCATATTTTACTTTCTCTGCGTATTCACTCATGTTCCAATTCAGATTGTGGGTACAATAACGCAAATACATGGAATAGAACCGTTTATAGTAGTTTTGGGCTTATTATTAACTTATTTTTCTTTAACTTCCCTAGTTGTACCACTATAGTGCTGTTAGGGGATTTTTGTTCCTGTATCCCTTTTAAGGTCGGGCCTGAGGAACCGAAGCTTTGGATCCGATAGAGAACCAGGGTAGGTGATCAGCCCAATGCCTAGTGTGAAAGTGAAAGAAGTGGATGATAAATATGAGGGCGAGATGAATGATAGGAAAGATGATAATGGTGCAATTGGTGGAATGCTG
This sequence comes from Mantis religiosa, assembly GCA_030765055.1. NCBI lineage: Eukaryota > Metazoa > Arthropoda > Insecta > Mantodea > Mantidae > Mantis > Mantis religiosa. Next base: position 57,941,391 of record CM060948.1, on the reverse strand, counting down.
ACGGGAAAAGAACCGGAGGACACGGAGAAAACCCATCCGCCATGCTGTCCTCCAAAAAACTCACTTTACGGTCTCCTGGGATCGAACCCGGGCCGCCTTGGTGAGAGCCAGCTGGTTTAACCACTCAGCCATGACGCGGCCTTTATTATTAATAACACTATACTAAAATGTATATTTAACTACCTTGAAACCAAAATATCATTTTATTTAATGTTTTGTATGCATTTTCATTAAGTGTATACGTGTTACATCTTCAGGTGAGAATGCTTGAATCGATCATATTTAAATTTTGAAGTTACAAAATAGGTATTTTTCCCATAGCCTGGAATTAGATATATAACCGCTTACTTCCCACTAAACGGGAAGAGGATTCTAACAAGGCCCAAAACGAAAACCGAGAATGTCTCCCTCAGTTTTCATTGCTTAAATACATTTCAGTATACAATGTATAAGCGTTGTGTTTCTGGAAATGTTATTAGCTACATTTCAAGGGATGAATATTTATGAAATAAAAAGTCCTGCCATATTTTATTAGTATCATTAATGTGCATAAACGGGTTACTACGATGCACGTGTTGTTGCTCCTCTAACTAAAGTTTATATGGAGTCAATCTAAATTGGCAAACTGTGTAAGTTCTGCCTACGTTTTAATTTTTATTAACACCAACAAAAGGTAGTTTTACTATGATTTTTTCAAACACCACAAAAGTAATGTAAATTTCAACAGAGAAAGAAAAATGGTGATGAGGATGAGATAAAGAGGGCGAGAAGTGGAAAGAAGGCTGAAAAGGAGAGGAAGAGAGTTTTGCATTCATGGGCAGAGGGGAATAGAAAGGAAATTGGAAGACAGACTAAGTGATCGAACAAACGAGTTTGAAGAATAGGAAAGAGAGAGAGAGAGAGAGAGAAAATGATAAAAGAATAGAGAAGAGAACAATATTCGCAAAGAACACAATAACGCTAGCAGGGCTGTGAGCTCTACGAATTTTATAATGTTTGGAATTTTTTTATGTGAAAACCTTTAAGAAAGGTCTATAATGACTCACCAAAAAATCTACTGATAAAGAAGTGGATATGTGTGAATATCTTGAACCTAAATAATAAAGAATTACGAGCATTATGAATGAAAATAAGATTTTAGCCAACTGTCATCTTTGCTTTTCAGTGGAAGTTTATTTCTCTGCGTTGCTCTTTCCTTTTTGTAATTCACGAATTCCTTGAAAGTAGATGTTCCAGATTCTGCTGTGTTGCGGAATCTTATATGAAAATAACTGTCTAGAGGTTATGGACATGAGATTATAAGTTGTAGCGCTCGGGGAGAAAGCCATACACACGCGCTGTCGAAGTCTTTTCTGTTACGTTCTACAAAGTCGCAGTCTGAATGCAGTGTAGGGCGCTTTATGTTGTTGGCTGCTGCACTAACAATGAATAGTTCGCAACCTGTCTCTTTACGTCCTTAGACAACTATGGAAAACCCAATCGGAAGCGCGATGTTTTATGTCCTTTTGCATACTATTACTGATATTAAAATATAAAAAAATTGCAGATTGTTACATTTGACATGTTTTAAGGTAGCTGCTACGTTTCAAGAAAGCTGTTCTAAAATGTGAAAGTTCATTGTTATTTATTGGATTTTAAAGTGTTATCTTCTTTAACACTTAAAGTATATAGGGTGTTTCTAAATTAGAGCAACAAAACTTGACAGTAGATAGATGTCATGCAATGAGATTGTGCAATCAGATCCGCAGCGATTTAGTGTCAATGTCTGAGCAGGGATTGTAGATGACTACCTTGTGGGAGCGTACATTTTCTCCACTCGACTGTACGCCAATATTTATTTAATATTTCTTCAACATGTTCTGTTTGAGTTATTCCATCCGCTTCCTCTCAACATCAAAATGAACATGTGGTTTCAGCATGATGAGGCACCAGCTCACCTATATTCTGACAGCTACATTCAGCAATCGTTAGATAGTTTGAGATGGACCCACTCTCTGGCCATTACGCTCACCTGATTTGACACCAATGGATTTCCTTTAATGCAGCCACATAAAGGCAATGGTTTATGGAACTGCTGTTGACACGCAGGAAATCCTTGTAGCGCGAATTGCCAACGGAGCAGTTGAAATCAGGGAAAAGCCTGGCATCTTTGGAAGGGTAAGACAAGGTATGGCACGGTGATGCACTTCTTGTCTGGAAGTCAATGGAAATGTGTTCCAGCACTTGTTGATGTCATAAGACAAACAATTGGACCAATTTTCTTCTTTTTTTACAGCTGGGCGAGTGTTTGAACTTTCGATTTTTCTTTGTGTTTAGTTTCTTCTTGCCTGCACAGTAAACACACAAATGTATGTAAAACTGCACTAGTCTACTTACGTCTACTCCTTCCACTAATATCCTTCTTGTACTGAAACGAAACGCCGCAGCCCATAGGTTCCCTAACCAAACATACTTAAAAGAAGGTTATTTATCTGCTTCCGAAGTTTTTGGTCTAATTTAGAAGCATCCTCTATTTGCTATTAATTTACATATAAGTATATGATTAATTTAAAATTTATTAATGTTACATTAATTATATATTGTGAAATTATATATGATCGCATATAAACTATGTATTTTATACCTATTTAAGAATTATTCAAATATCATCTTGATTTTAGTTTTTGGATACATCATAGGAAAAACAAGAACAAATATAATTTGTCCTAAATCTTTACGGGGGTAAAATTGGAGTTTGAAGCCTGCATAGACTACAGTATTTATTTGGCATTCCGTACACTCGACGTTGAAGAGGGGGTCTTTTAATCAAGGAAAAGTAATGTTGTCGAGTACTCCCACGGTTGCAATCCATGGATGGTTTTCAGAACAGCGTCTACTGAGTACTTGGTGACCAGCAGCTCAACCGTACCTCACCCAGACAACACAAAGTGTCGCATATTTTGTAAAACGTGTCAGTATAGTTTATTTCTATTTGTGCAGACGTTACCGAACACTCTCGGTTTATTGTTTTCACGGACGAAGCGCATTTCATCAGAGAAGGTCTTTTTAATAGTCCAAACAGCAACGTCGGCGATGAAGAACATCCCCCTCTCAAGCATTTCCATAGATTTCAGCACAGAGTTTATATCAACATGGGATGTTATCGTTATCATGTGATTGGGGGTCTTAGCTTGTATCGGGTATTCTAATATACTCGCAGCACTCTGCCTTTCTGAGAAATAGTGGCACAATGCTTTGGCCAAGTGCTGATACACATTTGTCAAGTGAATCTAACAGACCTACTTCCGCATCAATGAAGCTTTCCTCATGAGATCTGACAACGCGCCAAAGACAGGGAGGCTTGTTTTACCACTAAAAGTGTCGCATATTTCTTAAGCGCTTTTCGTCACATGAATTAGGTTTCATTATTAGACTGCTGTGGAATCGTTGGGAGACCTGACAGTATAAGTATTGGAGGCACTAGAAACGATTCAACACACATGGGTAATTTTGAGCACATAAATGATAACATCCTTCCAAGGTATAAGTTTTGCAACAATATTGCAGCTCTGCAAGTGATTCAAGAAAAGTGGGGGATTTGCACGTATACATTTGATCTTGCCATTTGTGTTTCCTTGAAACATTACATTTCCGTACGTGAGTTCCTTATCAGTTTCACCTACTGTAGCTGATTTGTACAACCCTTGGAGGTACGTAAAGGCAGTTGTGAAAAAACTTCAAAAGCAACCTCCAGTTAGAGTGAGTATGAAAATGTTTAAAATTATAAGCAAAATTTGCAGAGGAAGGGCTCAAATAATATTAGTTCTACTGTTTTACATCTTCTCAGAAGAGAAAATGTGTAACACTTGCCTAAGACGACTGACCACAGCATCAATGTGAACACATTTATTCTCTCCCATCTATCTACGGTTTCCTTCAAAACCTATTCAACATCTTATTTGCAAGTGGTTTTGGCACATGTTAGTAAGGAAACTTAGGTTTTCATCTCACTAATACTTAAGATGTGGCTAGAATCTCAAAGTACTTAATAATGAACAACATTATACAGGAATTTAATGTGGATAAGAATGTTATATAGGTGTATGAGTTTCTCGTGATGTGTAACCTTAATCTGGACGAAATTTCACCAACCATTCATCTCATTAGATAATCACTATCTCCTTAGGAGTTCAGACTTCTGCTGAACACCAACGACAGTTTGTTAGATTCCACAGTTCAATGGAGTTTTAATCAAGTATTTTCCTTACACACGGTATACCGGAGGATTCACATGGTCAGTTTCGTAAATAAGTTTCCTTCTCAAGTTGACTCGATCATGTTCAGCTCCAGATAATATTTTATGGACGTCGCTATGCAGATAAACAGTGCTTACATCGAACAAAGTGGTGTGCTAGAGCTCCCTATATTGCCCAAAATACCAGGTTTCATACTGGTGGCCACATTTTTATGCGGTCTTTAAATGAAACCTATAATCCCAATTCTCCATTGTTCAGAAAAATAGAAAAAATCAGAACGACGGCCTCATGCACCTTAGTGAGTTTGGCAAAAGCTTTAAGTGATCTTTGAACATCAGTATTCCGGCAGACGGCCTAGAGATTGGACGTGTTGTGTCTATATAACCCCTTCCTCGGGGTCCGGGACCTCAGTAGTTTACGGGTTTAATTGGTGCGTTAATTTCTACTGTCCATGTGAGAGTATGTCAACCGTACTTTGGTATTACTAAACATAGCGCTTATTTAACTCTTGTGTACAACAGCATCATAGAATCCTACAGGCAAGAGCCCGCCCAGGAAATGTAATATTGCCTAATTTGTTTATGTATTTCATTTTACCTGATTTTCGGTAGAAATGGTCTCTCCCTCACTCTCTAGCTCCCTCTCCCATTCTCCCATGCTCCCTCACTGGTCGTACATATACACAGGGTGCTTCAAAATATTACTGTAAAACTTAAAGAATAAAAACAGTAGACAGAATAGAGTAACTTTGACTAGGAACCATATTCCCAAACAAAATCCGGAGTCAATACATGATATTCCGTTACGCGGTAATATATTTTATTATGCACAGGGTTCAGTGTAAAGGTTATAAAAGATGTTAAAACACACCACCAGCACACTGGATGCAGCCATTGCATCGTCGAATAAAGCTTTGGAGCACTCACTGAAATATCTAGGCAAGTGCCGAAGTTCGCCCGATGCCACCATTATTTTGGCTGATACTTTTTCTGGATCGTCCACTGGTGCCGTTAAGTCTGGGGAACGGGTTGACCATGCAAATGGACCTCCTCATCCGATCCTACGTTTAGGATATTTGCGATGTTGGAAGCGCCGCACGTTGACATCAAAATGTTTTGGGGCTCAAGCTTGTTGCATCCATGTTGCTGGCTTAATGTCACTTGATTATTTATTTTGGGGCATATCAAAGCTGTGGTGTATCAGACAGCAGTGACGATCCAGAAACACTGGTAGCTGCAGCGGGAATCAACGACACGTCGATAAACTGTCGTCTCGTTGCTGCTTTTCGAAGGTGGAATACAACGACTCCACGTTCTCTTTCGCTATTACTAAGCGAGTTGCTGCTTCTCGTAGATTTCTGCCTCAGCTACTCCGCATGGATCTTGCACTCTGGGTATGCTTGGGATATTAGCGGAGAAAAACCAGAGCTTTCTTCGAAATGCGATTTATTAAAATAAAATAGAATTGAAGGTTTGCCGATACGTCTTCGTTGCTACGGCCGCCGGATAGGTTCACTAACTATCACAATATACCACAATGCTGGTTAGGTTGACGACCAGCTGCCTGTGGACCAACCTCCTTCCACGAGTGTTCCGACCCAAGTGACTTCTTTTTCCTCGTGGTCACAGATCACGCCGTTACTTCCCCTTAACCCCCTACCATCACATGGTCACGCCAACTGGGAGACTTTTCACTTATTTTCCTGGTGGTCACGCCAACTGGGAGACCTTTCAGTTATTTTCCTGGACCAGGTGTGCAGTCAGTTTCCGAGAAAGCTGGTCTCGGGGAGTAAGACAAGTACCTGGCCTGTGACCCTTCTTACTTGCTCTCATAGATTTATCCCATTCTTGTCACTTTTAACACCAACTAAGCCACCACTAACTGTAAATTTTTAGCATGGGCTGATTTCCAAATTATATAATTTCAATATTTTATGCATTTACAGTTTCGGCTTCATAGCCATAACAGTTGTGACATCTGGCGAACTTTTGCACATAGCTCGGGTATTTGAGCGAGTACATCAAAGCTTTGGTTTTCCTTTTTTAGGAATTTTTTCTTCAGTATTGGCAATGGAAACCTATTGTACAATAACAATGCATATAACATCAGTCTGCCACATTATTAGAAATATGAAAATGCACGTTATGAGATATAGTCGTGATATTTAATAGATCAGCCAAATTTGTTCTGCAGCCATAAAAATACATCTAAGTATTATTTCACGCCATAATTATTGAATTGAAAACACTTGTTATAAGCAAGAAATAATAACTTAGTTTAATGGAATAAATTGTTCGAGGGGAATGATATGGAACTGATGAATATCCACCTAAGCTAGAAAATGCCTGATATAGTTAGGCAAAGAGGTCATATTGCGAAATAAACTTGAGTAACCTTCAGAGACAGTTAAAACTTGCCTTCTTCAAGAGCTAATTTTATACTAGCTGACAGCTAGCAGTTCTCTTTCTATATTACCTTGATTCGATGATTTTTGTATCTTTGAAACTTTATTTTTATTCTCTTCTTTTCATTTATTCTTTGTAGGTTCAACGCCTACCTTTACTACATGTGGCACTGCAGGAAAAAGCAATGATGATACTTGAAATTATGATGGAGCACCGGTGGAATGAAATGGCTGAGGATACCAGAGCACTCGTAGGAAATCCGCCCCTACACCATTTTGTGCACTAAAATCTGATATGCTGTTGCCGGGGATCGAACCTGGGTCTTTTTGGTTAGAGTCGAGTGATCTAACCACTCGGCCATGGCGTGGCCTTTTCTATTTTAGTTTGGTCGCTGATGAACTATTAGATTCCACTTTTTAAAACAAATGCTTGTATAGAACTTTACCCATCGCTGACAGCATCATTAATCCTGAGAGATACGCGTTAATTATTCATGCATTGCATATTTTGTTTACTGTATTTGTTTATTATCGTTTACACAATCAGGTTAGCGTTTTAGTTGATTTTGATAGCCGAAAGGCATTAAACTAACTTGAATAATTTAATTTTACAAGTGAATGAAGCTGATGATGATCTAGAGAATTCTGGTTCACCAGCTGTAAGAGAGTAAAGACTAAACACGTGGCTGTTTCCACAAGAACAGCGAGCAATTTTGCTATTAATCTTCTCGGTGTACTTTTTTCTATCAACAGAAGATTTAATGCACGAAGTTAACATATGACTAGGTCACCTATCGCCATACAATTCCATAAATTAGTAACATTTACAGCAGTTTAAATAGAATCGTTTATTTTTAATTTAAAATATCACGATTCGAATATAAAAAATAATAAGAGTAATTTATTTACCAAAGAGCTTATTTTACTGTTTAAAACAACTCACTGATTGAAAATATATAATTACCTGAATAAATTCAAAACATTAAAAATAATTTTCTTTGCCATAAAGGACAGACATGAGGGTAGTTTCACAATGTTTTCACAATTAATTTAGCATATAGCGATTATGCTACTTGTCTCCATTTTGAACGAAACAATGTGATATAATGACATTGTTGTGGATTCTATTAATTTAAAATCCAAAGTGTGGATTTTAAACAATGTTAAATGAGAGCTTTACCGGAAAACAGAAGTGGTGTCACTGTGTGTCAAGCACCTCTTTCGGAGTTTTAATCACGTTTAAAAATATGTCGTCAAGAACAAACAAAAATAGTTTTATCACAATTCGCCATAAATAAAGGTATTAAACAAAACATAAACTACTATTGCAAGATTCGGCTACATAGACCATGTTTTCGGTATTTGTTGTCCATTCTACATACGAGTATTATATGAAGTACTCGTACATATTAATTTTACCGCCCATTATTTCCTTGAGATCAATATTTGTAAGTACGTCGTTGTGATTCACCGTGCACTGTATACGTACGGCCACATCGCATTAAATAACATCCGTTCTGTTCCAAACGTCATTCTGAATATTTCATTCAGATGCAAGATCTTCTATGCCGATGCACATGCGCATGCTGATACAATCCTACATGACTAACAGCACACAATATGTACAACTGAAATGTAAACAAGGCGACTTTATTTCAAGAGCTGTAGAGGTACAGTCTGGCGTGCCCCAGGGGTCTATTTTGGGACCTTTATTGTTTATTCTGTACATTAACGACATAAAAACTGTGGTTCAGGGTAATGTAGCTTTAAGTTTGTATGCAGACGATGTCACACTGGGTTTCAGCAACAGCGACTTACTAAATCTAGAAATCGATGCAAATTTGACCTCCAGTATCGTGGCAAAGTATTTTAATTACACCAGACTGTGTACTAATGTACAAAAAAGTGAATTAATTCTATTTGATTTTAAGAGACGTCCTTTCGAACCTCAGCTTAATATAGGCAACAGTCTAGTCCAGTGTGTAAAAAGTGTAAATGTTTTAGCTTTAATCCTTGATAACAAGTTAACTTGGAACAACCACATTGAAAAACTAGAAAGTAAATTAAGCTCAAGACTTTTTGTGTTGCAATATTTAGCCAATTTTCTCTTAGTAGATACTAGTAAGTTGGTATATTCGCATTAATAAATTCACACATTTCTTATGGCATCGAGTTGTGGGGACACACTTACAAATAAAGCTTTAACAGAATTTTTCGCCTACAGAAAAAAGCTAACAGATACCTGGCAAAAATAACACGTACGAGTTCATGGAGGCTGTATTTTAAAAAAACTAAACATACTCACTCTTCCCTGCATTTTTATTCTGCAAACAATACTTTTTGTACATAACAGAAATATAACCTCCACAAATTCAGATGTCCACACATATGAAAGATGGAGAAAGAATAACTATATAGTTAAAAGTCACAGGCTAAAACGTTTTGAACATTGGCCCCAATACTTTGGTCCAAAACTTCTTAATAAGCTTCCGGAAAGCCTAAAAATTACTGTGTCAGTTGCTAAGTTTAAATCTTAACTGACTAAATTCTTGTTAAGCAGAGCCTATTACAGTATAGATGAATATTTTGATGACAACTTCGATGATTTTGAATAATTACGTTTTGTATATATCTCTCTCTCTCTCTCTCACACACACACACACACACACACACACACACACACACACGTGTGTGTGAGAGAGGGAGAGAGAAGATGAATCACAATTTTTCGACATATCTAATCGTTTACTTTTAAGAGAGAGTATGTATTAAGTTGCAATAAATATGAATATGAATAGACCAGATGTCATATTTGCTGATTGTTCCATCACTACTCACATGTGCTAGCTATAAGTGCAATGATTTGTTACAATGGAAATTCCATGGTGCTATCTTATTCTATGCAGCTTAGATATGTTTTGTGACTGCTTCTTAATTAACATAGCGCTATGTACACACGTAAAGATCTGTGCTTTTGTACGTAGAGTGCGTATAAGTTTTTGTTTCTATGCGTCAACATTATTCGTAATAGATAACTAAAATAGTGCTGAAACGCAGTTTTATTTGTTTCATTTCATTTCAATTCATTTTTATTTCAATTGTTTGTTTCAATTGTTTGTTTTTTGAAAAGAGAAAGAAGTTTGAATTCATGTGTAAAGTGAAATTGCAATTCAAAGCTTCTGCGGCCCTTAATTCGGTATAATGAAAGAAAAATTCCCAAAAACGTCAGATATTTTAGAACAAATTTATAAGTACTTTGTAATATGCAACTTGTAATATGTCCTGTTTAAACAGCATATTCTTGTATTTCGTGCATCTGGAAGACTCAATAGACACAATGTCCGCACACGGAGATCTGAGAACCCCCAAGCTGTGATTCAGATAGAACGTGACAGTCCAAAAATAAAAGTGTTTTGTGTGGTTTCTATAAGATTTGTCTTTGGCCCTTTTTAGTTTTCTGAGAACGCTACTGACGAAAACGCCTACTTGGATATGTTGCAAAACTAGTTAGTGCCACAGCTCTGGGACAAATAGGAACAGAGATTAATTTTCCAACAAGACGGGGCCCCGCCACATTGGCATAGAAATTTCCATGGATACCTCAGTTGACACCTGCCAGGCGGATGGATTGCTCGTACAACAACCGCAGACAACAGATACTACACATGGCCAATCCATTCACCTGACCTTACAGTGTTTGATTTCCTCTGGTGGGGTTACATGAAGAATAGTGTTTACATCCCTTCACTTTCAGTGACGTTGGCGGAAGCGGCATTACTGCAGCTATCGAAAACATTACTCAAGATATGGTCGAGGGGGTATGGCATGAGTGGGATCTCCGGCTGGACGTCTGCCAGTTTACACGTGGTGCTCACATCGAGTGCATCTAAGATTAAAATAGTACTCAAACTACCCCCTTTCACGTGATTGTATGATGGTTTATTCAGTATTATTGAAAATATAGTCTTATGAAATCAACCAATAATCTGTAGACGCCCTCTATATAATATTAAGATATCGATGTTGGCATCTTACAGTCACTGCTTACATTAAGAAGACCACAGAAAGTCTTTTGCGGCTAAAATCAATTAAATTTAATAAAAGAAAAACTGAAATTAAGGGTTTCTAAACGGTTAATAGATTCGAAGTGCTGTACCATAAAAAACACATACTTAAAATATTGCGTTTCAAATTAACGGAAACAAAAATCACTAACCTCATAATTATTTATTAGTATATTTTAAATAAGGTGTTTTTGTTTGCACTGTGACAGTTTTGCCGTCCCTGGGAATGTACTCAGCAGCACGAGAAGGAATTGAAACTTGGACACCGATGGGACTAAATTCGATGAATTCGAAGTAGTGTAGCGTTTACAATACGAAAGTGGGTCGGTTAGCGTTTCAGTTCTATATAAAATTTGTAGATCTGCCAAATTCAAGTATATTTGAACAGAAACAGTCCAGTTGAGTATAACAAAGTACCTACATGAATTGCGCATCAAGTACTTGTATTTTATTCCCATCAGATCATGTGACTTCGAGAAAAACTTCTCGTAACACAGACACTACAAAAACAGCAAAATATTATCTTTAGAGACATTCAGAAACTATGCTATAGCACACTTGTAATTCTTAATTCTGCAACCATAAAGGTGTATCATGTACAAGGAACGGTCCGATAAAAAGACGGAAATCAGTTAACGTATTATTTAACAAAGAACAACTGATGCTTCTGTTATGAATACTATAGCTTTAATAGACGGTAAATCACATAAATGGAGGTATGTTTATATGAATATACATAAAGTGAAACATGACAATTTTCATAAATCTGGTATTTCACTTAAGAGACTAGAAAATGCAGGCACCATACTTTCGTCGTTAGCACTCCTTATTCGCTTTCAACTACAAATTTAGCCATACGAACTGATTTTCGATAATTCTGAAATGTCACATTACCCTGATCTTTTTCTTTGCAAATTCCCCTCTATATGTATTCGAAGTCAGTTGTAGTATGACACATACCTTAACTGTGTATGTAATGAAGGGTAGATATGTGACAATTTATATTTGTACCTGCTTTTGCAACAGCATTCTGAATTCGTCTAAGTATCTATCCATTTGATTTCGTTCTCTTTAAAGTAAGAATTGCGCTTTCAAGATATTCACATATTGGCCAAAAGAAAAATAAATCGGCATTAAATATAAACGGGTACTAGCTGAGGAAAAAGGAACAGTCTAAGCTCGAAACACTTGTTGAATAGATTCCAATTGAAAGCATCCAACGAATAATCACGGTTCCTATAACTCTTGCACTGGAAGTAATTATGCACTATATCCGAAGCAGCGATTAAGTATTGAAGGCGTTCAACATAATTAAATTGTTTATTTCAATTACAAATACCCACGCATCTATACTGCGTGTGCAATTACAAACAGTAAGCTAGTTCAAGGTATACTGAGCTATATTAACTGACAACTGACGCAAGGTAAAATGCGTATTCATGGGGAAGCATAGGCATACAAGTACAGTAAATCGAGGTAGTGGAAAGTGTACGGGTAAACCTCAAGTAACATATATTTATTGTTTATATGAAGTATAACAACGTCAACTACGTATTTCTGACGTAAGAAGTTTGTATGATGAATCTACCTAACTACTGAACTAATAAGATAAAAGTGATTGGGATAAAATATATTATTAACTCAGGGTATGAAAATTGTCTTAGAAAAAAATTTAAATGGTCTGATAAGTTTACATAGCAGAATTTCGAATATCAAGCTTCACGGCCGAGAAACAAATCACCAAATAGTTTGAGTTATATGAGCTGAATTTGACTTGATTCCAGAGTCTTCAGCTTCATGTAGCTCCTGAACACATTTTCACATAAGTGAACAAAACTGTATGTTATAATTTCAAACGAAGCAAGCTAACTTCGCGATAAAGCGAAGACCCGGGTACGTTGCCTGTGTGTCTCTGTACTTTTCCCTGGTCGACAGAGCGAATTCTGCGAATAGTATCTGCTAAAATGGATCTCTTCTTTCCCGTTTTATCTCATTTTATCGCTCTGTTACTGTTTGACTGCAGGAATGGTTGTCGGCCGATGACAGAAAAATGGCGTACAGACTTGCGATTTGAAGTTATTCTGGGCTTCATTAGAAGGTGGCCATTCGAGTCTTCACTGCTACCTTCCAGTAACTTGGACAGATCGCCTTTGACCGCCTCCAGCCAGGTGGCCGAGATTATAACTGTGTCTGCATTGGTCGGTCCTGAAGCCCTTACGTATCCTATGGTTTCTTTACCTCATCTCTTCCTCCCAGGGAAGTATACACAAATTATTCCCTGATAGGTATCCCCTCCGTTACCTATTCTAACCGCTGCTGATTTTAAGGTAAATTAAATGTCTTATTTTATAGCAGCATTAGGGGGAGATTTTTATTTCCATTCTCCAGAATAATGGCAGAAAAGCTAAAAAGGAGCCCGGGTAGTAATTATACTGGTGGTAATGAGCCGACGAGCACTTGAGCACCAGCCTCTATTTACTAAGGTGCCTTTTGTGCATTGAGGAAGCCGGCCCTCGTAGCCATGGTCGCTAAAGCGCATGTCTGTAGCGTTCCGCCGCGTAGAGGGTCGCGGGTTTGACTCCCGCCTTGGGCATGGGTGTTTATGTGTATAGTGAATATTTGTGAAACTAGGAAAACAGATAATAAAATAAACGGAAATAATGAAAAACCGCTTAAATAAGAAAAAATGGGGCATCGGATGAAACAATAACCACTGTGTCTCCGCTCATGCGAATTCGGCCACCTCCTGTGTCGAACCGCCAAAATGTCATTACGGTGGCACCCCGTATCTGATCGCCAAATACACAACCACGAACACCGGAAATGCCAATGCTTTTGCATCATTTGAAATGGTTTCAAAAATTCTACAGGCTAGGCACAGTAGGATGACTCTTTTTGCCAGACCAAGTGACTCTTCGCAAGAGCCTTCTCCAAGCTCAGCAGAATACTATCTAATCCCAACACCACAGATACAGATGATCACGAGGTGATTACATCTACACTGTCCAAACTGTATAAACTTGACAGCCATATTTAAGTCTCTGAGGCTGAGACAACGAAAAACTAAAACTCCGCATCAGTACTTGCGCTAGCTCCTGCGACGGCCCCCACTGACAACTCACCAACTCTCATAATCACAGAGCTGTAAACCACAGGCAAAGAACTCTGGACAACATTGCGTCTAATGCTTTCTAACATTTCTAACGTACTATGCCGTTACACTCTCACACTATCCAAACTGTACATGCAAATAAATAATTTCATGAATCAACACGTTCCAGCATTAAAACAACACAGTTTTCGCTGAACCAGGAGTAATAACGAACATTGATTGTAACTCCACATGAGCACGATCAAGAACATCAGGTCAATGTCGTCGTGTGTACTTATGCACCCCACTCCGTTATACGAATGAATGTTTAGTGTTTAACGCAGATTTTTAATATATGTGGCACTGTAGGCGGTGGCACTGATCATACATGGAATGAAGATGGAGCACCAATGGAATAAGATGGTGGCGAAACTGGAGATCCCGGAGAAAATCCACCTCAGCGCAGTGTTGTCCACTTCAAATCTCATTTTACGGTCACTTGGGTTCGAACACGGGCCATCTTTGATGAGAGCCGAGGGATCTAACCACTCGAACACGGTACGGCCTCTCCAATAAATGTACGGAAAATTTAGCAATATAGAAATCACGGTGATGCTTAATGCTATACTTTGGAAATTGTACAACAAATAAAGCTGGCTGGTATCATTCCCTCCTGCATTTTTGTTCAACTTCTGCTATACTTAGACTCCTTCTCTTCCTATGGTTTTCCAAAAGGGGTGCAAAGCAGCTTTATTTATGTATTTTTTAACAGGAAGATACTTTTTAGATCAGCATCGTGATAGTGGCGCAGAAGAACAGCACGTACAAAGATGGCCTCAGAGCATCTAGCCGCAGAAATTTTTCCGAGGAAGACATCGAGTAGCAGCCCAAGGAGCTCTGAAGTAACCGAGTCCCACTTATACGTCAGAACCGGGCTCAACAGGCTCTGCCACCGTAATCCAGCACAAGAGTCCAGCGTGCTAATTTGTGGTTTCTCCAATACCTCCCAGGTAGTTTGTCCCTGAAGTAAGCGTAACAGTGGCTTTCAACAATCTTACCTTGGACCCAAGCCTCTCATTATCTTTGTTGGCTAGGTAAGGTAGATAGGGAGGCTGTCTTAATATTTAGCCTGCCTAAGGTGACTGCTGCGTAGTGAGAGCATCTGCTAGAAACGCTGCGAGCAATGCCGAGGATATTGGGCCTGCTGGTCAATATAGACATTATAATCGCACCGCCATAGTGCCACTACTGTAACGCCGCAACAGCAATTGTTAAGTGCACACGCCATGACCTGGTTCTCTGCTGCCAGCAACGTGCTTCTGTGCAACATTCATTTATCAGATCAGGTGTACTGCATATTCTCGCCAATACGTGCGTCACAACCACCACAGACAATTCAACGAGCCCAAAGATCACAACAAGGAACATCATCAAACCGCCAAGAACAAGGTCTTGACAGGATAAACTCACTCCTTGTACATCTCCATTCCTGCCGCCGATCCTTGTAGAGGCTGTCCAGGATGAGGTCCTGATCTATACCCAGGGCTTCATGGCACAGGCTCTTTATAGCATCACATCGCTGTCACCACTGAAAATTTGCGAGTGCTCAAAATCAGCTCCAAATGTATCACTATAGAGGAAGCATTCTCCGGTATTGTCACCACCTTCAGCAGCGCATAACCTCTAAGTGGCCTCCGCCGACTCTCTAGCTTAAAGGGTAGATTGTGTGAAATTCTTGCTATCATGATAAGCTATTCAAAAGCACAAAAAATGTCGTATCCGGTCGAGAGTTTTTAAGTGTACATACAAGCGATCGTCCCATATCTGTAGATTTTTGGCATACAAATAAACTTCTGCGGTACAAAATTCCGGCACGTCGGTAATTTTTATATAATCCAAATAATTGATAGCATTGTAAACAAAATAATATATAGAAAGATTGAGTCAGACTTAAAAATTCAATGCCATAGCCGGGATTTGAACCACGGATCTTCTGGTTGCCGTCCAGCCGCTCTAACCCTTGAGCTACTATTGTCAACGTGCCGATATGACATTAAATTCTCCAACTGACCTTACACTCTCAAAAGGAAAGTAAATTCTAAAATCCATGAGGATTCTGAGCTATATTACTTTTAACCATATATTTTTGCAAGTAAACTGTAAATTTTAATTCCGATTGGCACTGCAAAAAATTATAGTGGCTCCTGTCAAACATGCTCGTGTATCTTTCTCCATCCTTAACTAAACAACTTCAAACTTCCCTTCTTGGTTTGCTCCTTCACTACCCACTCATTCGCTTCCATTATTTCATCCTCCGTGCTAGATACTATGATCCTCCCTCTCATTTTATCAAATCTCTCCCTTTTCTCCATCTGCACCTTGGATAGATGTAATTCCTCCCTCATCTCTGTTATTGTCCTCCTTCACTTCCTTCCCTTCGTCTCTTTGTGTCCTCATACAGCCGTTGTTTATATTGTGTGCATGTTTCATTTAATCTCCTTCTTCATTCTTATTACTCTACTCTCTACCTCAACCTGTCTTACCGTTAACATTTAATAAAATCTTCTCTTATGAGTTTAAATGTCATTTCTCCTCTCCTTCCGCATCTTCTTCTATGGTTTGATCCATGTGCTATATATCCTTTCACAGCCTCTCACTTTTTTCTACTTGCTCTAACACATGTACCTTCTCCAGTACAATTCTTCCCTCAAGCTAATTCTCCTTTAATTATGCTAGTGATTCCAGATTAGTAAAGATCCCACTGTTCTTGAAATTATGGATATTATAGATATCTAATATCTATAGCTTGGTTATAAAATTCTGTACATTCAAAAATAACGGGTTCGGGTGTATATTGCAAGTTGTAATTGTTACATATGTAATTCGGTATTTTTACAATTTTATACCTATAAGTACTGCACGGAGAGTGTCATATAGAATAGTGATTGCTATAATGATATTTTTTCTGAAATATTGCTCATTATATTTTATGCTACTTACAATCTGCGCATTTTTACCGGATTGACTTATGTGAGTTATAGTAGCTTTTTAACACAAAATCACTACCCTTGAACGTCTTTTAATAAATATATTGGCCAAATTCAGTTGCCAAAATCAGTGCTACCACGTTCGCTCTGGGCTAAATACCAGTATACAGCGCAAATAAGTCTCTCCTCTGCGAATTTCTTAATTGACTTTAAGACTTCCGCAACACAACCTTGCTTCCTATACCCATCCCATAATTATGTAAAAGCCTTGCACTGCATATCTTGTCATATGCCGGAGTTCGTAGCCTGACTCCTTCCACTCTGATGTCATAGCGTCTGTTGTGTAGAAATCGGGCCATATGGCCTTATTTTGTTCATTCAGTAGTTGTAGTGTCTTCTCATAGACCTTGGTATCTGATAGCCAGAATTGTGCTTTAATGTCGTCCATGAAGAAGGTTTCTTTTGTTAGTACGTACTTCAGCCCAGATGGTGCTCACTTCCTAACTCCTAGAATCCGTTTAGGAAACGGGCTTTAACCTTCTTAATTGGTAGCAAATTGGTAATTGTAAGTTTATCCCAGATGATGTTGATCCCGTAGATTGCTACTTGTGCTATGATCGTCTTGAAGAATGTTATTGCACTCTCTATTGAGATTTGTTGAGGTTGTTGGATGTTATATATGGCTTTTATTGCTGCATTTGCTCTCTCAGTGACATGTATGTTGAGGGATGATAGTGTTGTTTGTAAAGTAACTTAAAACTGTAATAAAAGTACAATCTCAATAATAACACTAGGACAAAAATAATTTATATATCACTATGCATATTGTGCGCTTTTCTCTTTTATATGTTCATAATTATGTAAAAGAAAACGTACATATATAATATATTTGATTCAATCTAGGATAGTAGATTGTATAATTCTAATCCATTGGATAAGTAGTCTTCAGACCTTGGCTTTATACAGGTGACTCATACTACCCGTCTTTGACGTAAGCGGATGTCCCTTCGTGCGCTGCGCCCGCCTCGGTAGCGTGGTGGTAGAGTGTCTGCCTCACGTTCAAGAGGTCCCGAGTTCGAATCTCGGTCAGGGTGAGTTACCTGGATAAGGTTTTTTCCGGAGTTTTCCTTTATCCTGAAAGACGAATGTTGGGTAACTCTAAGCTCTATGGACCCTGGGCTCAATCGAGCATCATTTCACCCATTCCATTCATCGTCCGATATGACTTAACGTTGGAGGAAGCAAATTACAAAAAAAAAAAAAAAAAAAAAAAAAAAAAAAAAAAAAAAAAACTTCGTGCGCTACAACAATTGCAAAGCGTAATGGGGCATATCTACTTAGACGCACGTGTGTGGCATGAGCGTATTTGGTTCTGGTCTAGCAACGAGATTTGGTTCCCACACCTGTTCAAGCTATGCACTCCGTGATAACAAAAACTAAAAGTACAAACAACCAAGGTCTTAAAATGTTTTGCATTTATGTTACAGTCTTTATTTTCGAGAGAGTAAACTCACTTTTTAGACTGGCAGTTCATTGAGAAAGATGCTTCTTACTTGTCCTTAGCTACCCATAACTTTTGTACATTCTTCACTACGTACTTAAAGCAGGGAACGTATTGTATACCGCCCAAAAATTCGTTTCTGGAATTTCAGTAGAAACACAGCCGAAGAATAACTATGTGCTCATTGTGTGATGCCATTTCATCACTAGGACTATATAAAGCAATGCGTGAGTGATACTTCTGCCTCGTTTGAATTGAAAGGTTTTCTGACATCTTGAGCTGAGTAGTGGAAGGGACACGGTTAATCATTGCACTCATCAGGCAGTGCCGCGTAAGCGTTTTCTTCGCTGCACTTTGCTGCTAAAATGTCAAATATCTCTTTTAAGAATATAAGGAACACCTCTTTAAGGTATGCAAAACCTTAGTACATGAGTAATAAAATAAACATAGGTACATACGCAGCCTATAATAAGAAGCTTCAAATTGCAGTGAAACAAAGTAGCAGGGCTAAGCACAGTTTCGATAATGTTTGCATACAAAAGTTAAGAGTTACAGACGCTCTAGATTGCTTCGTACCCTATAACGAGCTTTCGGTAAATATATCGCTTTTATGTTGAGATTTGGACTTAGATGTATAGTAAATTAAATAATAATAATATAAATAATAATATCCATAAGAACAATAATCATATAAATAGCATAGCAATAATAGAAAGATAACAACTAGCACTGACATCCAAGGTGCCCTCATGTCTGCATGGTTTTCTTCATGACGTAATAGCATCGAGGTAATAGCATCGTAAACAAAGAGTAAAAGATTTGAAGTGCTGCACAAACATGATTTTCTCTACTCTTGTGTAATTAATCTTACAGAGGCTCATTGGCTTATCTACTCCATGTCAAATCGAGATAAACCTTGCCTTATTGCTAATTTTCTTGCTGATCTAAGGTTAAAATGGGAATGTTGTAAGCCTTAAAGAATAGCGAAAACTTTAAAGAGCTGGTCGCTTGCAACATCCCTTAAATTCCTTTCTCTTTCGCATGGACAAGCGTTAAAGTTGAATATCGGCTTTCCATTTCAGCAAAAGGTTAGGTGTTGGAAAATGCAGACAAATAATAAGGAATATCCCGAAATTGTACATTACAAATAATTACACATTAACTGTGTGTTTTAAGAGATCTTTATTCTTTGTGTATCAAGATCTAGTTTGTCTCTTACGGTTTCCGATTTATGCAAAAGCCATCCAGAGCTTAGTGGACTTCTGAGGACATTTCCTGAAAATTAAGATTTACAAGTCCTTTTACTTGAAAATATTTTGAAACATATAATATTTTACATAGAATCGTTAGAGCCATTTTTGAGAAAGTTTTCAAAAAGTCTTCAATGTAAAGAGTTGTCTGGGGTGAGGGCATCTTCTTGAAATCTAGTAGTTAATATACCTTTTGTGTTGCAGTTCTACTGTTTAAAGGCTCGCGCGTGCACACACACACACACACACACACACACACACACACACACACACACACACACACACACACACACAATGCGCGGATCTTTATATAAAATACCTTTTGGTTTCAGGAGACCACTGAGTTGTATTTAAACTAATATCTCGGAATCTAATTTTTGGATGGAAGCAATACTTTCATTCTTACTGTAAATAAGTACCACAGAAAGTAAAAATGGCTATGTTGTCCATGGATAAGTAAATAAAACTTCAACTATTTACCAGTATAAAAGAAGTGTTTATTTTCAAAGCGTACACAGCGTAATTTAAGCATGCAAACTACCTCTCGTCACTTGAATCAGAACAAAAATATCGCTGATGTCACTGCAGTGCGTTTAACTGGATTTATCCCATTGCGTTGTGCAGCAGTTTGACCGACGAAGGAAATCTGTTTACCTAAAAGACGCGGCAGTTGGGCCATCTGGTATACTTCGCGTGATGTTTAAAGAGAAACCAAGATATAGCCCCAGCTAATTCACTGCTCCATTTCTGGTGATTAATAGATTATATAATTTTATCAATGAGGTTCTTTGGTTTCTTTTTAAAAGTACCTGCATAACGATACTTGGTAGTAGCATTTGTAATTTAGATCGTACATACTATAGCTTTTGTGCCAATCTCTAATTCTGTGCTCTGTCCTTTAATTGTTTCCTACTTTTACATCAAATTAAAGGTAGTATATCATCTGCATAGTGATGATATTTGTGGTACATCTTTTATTGTTTAAATTATCTAAAAAGATTTCGAAAATAATTTCGGCAATAATCTGTCCTTGGGTCGATGGTTAGGCACATCACTTTGTAATTGACTTATTGACTTCCTCTACTACGGCTTTTACATATGTATGTATATAGGTATGCAGGAACAGGCGGACATTAGGTCAGAGAATCAAGAACACCGGTTCCACCTATAGTCTGGTATGACAGTAAGAAAAGCGATGATATCAGATAACCGTGAAACGGATCAAAGTATAAGTAAGGATGGAACAACTGCTTTAACGAATGGGAGGGGAAACTGGAGAATCCTGAGTAAGACGCGCCCAAACGACGTATCGATCATTAAAAGTCCCATATGCGTCTGATAAGATCCAGCCCAGGTGATCGCCCTTTTGAGAAACGATTGGTTTTTCTTAAGTTACCAAGCTTTGAACTGTACCGTGGGGCTTAGGTACAATTATGGAAAGGGGAGGAGATTTAAGTAATGAGGACCAATTGTGACAAAGGTTTGCCCTCCACTTTCTTCGTGAACTATACAGAACGTGTGGTCAAATACATTTAATTGTGAAAAGCTACAGCTCTCGCCTTTCAGGCATCACAGATTAACAATCACCTTATTTAACACGACAATAGCTATACAACTTCAGTCACACCAAGAAATTGGGCTGCATTCGGCCGCGCCGTGACTCAGTGGTTAGACCGCTTGGCTCTCACCAAGACGGCCCGGGTTCGATCCCAGGCGAACGCAAAGTGAGACTTCTGGTGGACAACACGGCGCTGGGGCGGGTTTTCTCCGGGATCTCCGGTTTCCCCCACCATCTCATTCCACCGGTGCTCCATCTTCATCTCATGTATCATCAGTGGCATCGCCTGCGGTGCCGTATGTAGTAAAAGCGGGCGTTAAACACTACATTTCATTTGGGCGGTGTTCCAGTCTGTTTGAAAACTCATATTATTCCGAATATGAGGTAGTCTCTCCGATAATTACTCCCGCTATTTAACGTAAGCACAACCCAGGCATGTTGGTGGTCACAAAAGTAATTCTCCAAAGTACTAAATCTCAAAGCTTAAGATCAAAACATAGGATTACTCACCGTCCGCGTGCCATGAAAGCCGACCCACGACTCACGACTCACCTCTCCGGAGGTATCCGAGAGGAAAAGCAGAGCAACAACCACGCGCCCTGGCGGGAGAAATAAGACAACGCGAAACAAATGAAACAAGAACCTTGGCAAAGAACGCGCAATCAGCAAGGCTTCAACTTTTTCATGAACTGCTTTAACCTCTCGGTTTCACATTTGCTTGATATAATTTTTTTAACATCAACATTAGTTACAGAAATGGTGGCAATATGAATCTTAGATTATTTGAATATTTTAAAGATTAGCTTTTTTATTTAGAGCAGAAGTTACTACCACAAGGACAAACGTTTATTTTAAACGTCGGTTGAGGGTTTTATGAAGCAATTCTGTAAGAAGCTTTGAATGGAATCTGCATCTCCTTCTCAATTTTCACATTCTAATGTATTTCCTGCATTTTTAGGAGAAGAAATGTGTAGTTTCTTTTTCTTGTCTAATTGAAACGATGGTTTTAATTGCAAAAATATCTCCCGAAGCCTCTTCCGACTATGACTGAATTCTGTCATTATATATGCTGTGTCATTTATGTGATTTTAAAGTGTTTTAACTGTCACCTCTGACGATTGGTTTTGATAGATACAGCCTGGGCTTAAAGGGATATCTGATCGGTGTTCTTGACGTAGGTGCTAAAATGACATACTTCCGTATTAGATATACCTTTGTGTTGCATCAGTTTTAAATATCTTCCTCGTGTTAATTCGGTTTTACATAAATATATCTAATCGTCAAACACCTCTCCTTTCGGAAATTAACTGTTCTTTCACACTGGCCGTATGTAGGCTAAAGTATGGAACGATAGAGTCAGACTGAAAAACTCAATGCCACAGCCGGCATTTGAACCACGGATTTTCTGGTTGCCGTCCAGCCGCTCTAACCATCGAGCTGCTATGGCCAACGTGACGATATGGCATTACATTCTCCAACTCACTCGTGTTTTCCCCCAACAATTAATTTCCATTAATTGACCTAATAGTGGTTAACTATAAAGCCCGGGCCTTAAAGTACTTACACGTGGTAAGTCGCCATTAAGGTAGTTATCTCATGTGTTTATAAGAACTCCTAAGTGGTTTACCGGGAAAAACACGAGTCAGTTGGAGAATGTAATGTCATATTGGCACGTTGGCTATAGTAGTCCAATGGTTAGAGCGGCTGGACGGCAACCAGAAGATCCGTGGTTCAAATGCCGGCTGTGGCATTGAATTTTTCAGTCTGACTCTATCTTTCCACAATTCTCCTTTCGTTTGGCATTTAGACTAAATAATCGTGCTTCTGCCACTATATTTTTTGTTAGTCTATATTTTAATCAAATTTGAATACATATGCAGTTACTACATCGGTTAAGGGAATTAGTGCTTAATTGACGAAAGAAACAAGTCTCAATCTCTCTAGAAAATGTTCTATAAATCTCGTATAGAAAATAAGTATACACATTTTAACTACTGCTATTAAATCCAGCAGTGGAGCTTTGAACTTGATATCGCGTAAACAGCGCCATTTGTAGTCCTGTTGCAAGGTATGGTTTACTGGATTGTCCTAAGGGAATCGGCCTCGTAAATCAAAGTTGATTACTTTAAAGCTGATAGGCCACAAAATTTTCTGCCTTCCAATTTCAAAATGTCGTCAGAATCCAAGGCATCGCGACTTAAATAACATTGTTGAGATAATGTTGACGTCTTTCTTTCTTTTTTTCCACTTCATACTGATAATTATGTTGCATTTCAGACGTATGGTTTGTTTTAAAAGTAAAAACAAGTGTTTCAGGCAGGTCAACAATCTGGTACTTGCCACAGCAGAAAACGCTTCTCATTTGTGTAAATAGTTTAATCTCTACTATGTAAGGAGCATGACAGATAGCGTTTAGTGTGCAGAATAAAACGAACACTCCATTAGACACCGAATTTCATAATCGCTTTAGTAGCAGTGGGTCCGTAAACCACAGGCTACGATAACTTATCTTTTCTTACTAGATGGTCAGTAGAACATTTGAATATCGTATACAACAATTAAAACAAATCAGTCTCAACTTATCTTTAGGATCGTGAATATAGAACCTGCATCAAATTATGTGAAATAACTTACATAAGCAAGAAATAGTAATTACTGAACCTTAAGTGCATCAAAACTTGCAACAGGATATTTGGAAAATGTGCGATGATGACTGTAGACAACGATGACGATTTGTAGATTCTCGCCTTTGGTGACGATCTTGTAGAATTCTTGTAGATGTATGCCTCGGATCTCTGGAGCAATGAATCTTATCTCTAGCCGTAGTATCGGAGTGCGGTAATTATTTTAAGCTGATATGGTTTAAAAATAACAACTTTTCTCCTTTAATTTTTTGGGGGGGAATTTATTCTGCAAAACCATTAATATATTCTATCACAATGTTAATTTTCGTAGATTCTGTCCTTTCATAAAATAATTATTTTTGCATCGTTGCACTTTAAGATTCTACAGACTTGCAGAACGACCTTAAGAGAAACACTCTAACTCACACTTGCGCAGAATGATGCCAAATTATGTGCATATTCTGGATTCTCTGCGCACGATGTTTCTAGAACATCTAAATTTCTTCTATCCTATTGGTCCACGTCACAACATCACGTAATTATATTATTGTAATAACCAATAATAGCACTATAACGTAAGTTGTATCAGTCTGTGGCATACCCTATTTCATATCCTATTTTATACAAATCACCTTTTACAGAACAATTTAGAACTAATTCCCAAATGCTTAAAAAAAAACATGAAACATCCGTCACACACTGCAATATTTTTCCTACACCACTGCATGTTTCATATTCTTTTCTCCGCTACAAGTTTATTTCAGGCAACTTCATATTTACACCTATGTTTCAGTACTTAGAAGGAAGCAATTAACGATAGCAATTTCAAATTTTAGGTCTATTTCTGTTATGTAACACGGCATATTCTCTTTGCCTCTTCCTCAACAGCATAAATTAGTCTTTCGTTACATATTTTACATCAAAGGTAATTCTATCGAAATGAGTGCTTACACAAATTATACCTGATAATTTCAGGTTTCATCAAACTGCGTACAGGTTTCGGGGATAACTTCGTACGCGGTACACGTCTACTATAGAAATACATATAGTCATACAGTGGTTTCTATCTCAGCTGGTAATAATTTGCTCGATGATATTCTCCAATGTTAGATGTTTGTGTTATGCAAGCTTCTGATGCTCCTGCTTGATTTTACTTACTCTGATATCAATGAGGGGTACTGTCATGTGACTTAAAGAACGGAAGAGGGACAGCTTGCCGGCTGCCACAACTATCTGGCAGGGATCTATTACCACAACCCTGGTAGGAAAGAATGAGACGATGGAAAACCAAAGGCCGGCAGGAGGCAGAGTCAGCGGAATCGCAGGGACGTGCAGAAGATGCTAACATGGGCGTACCTCCGAAATTTAATACCACCACTCAGGGAGAAGGCGATAAAGCGACACTAGCAGCTGTACTTCAAGGGGAGTCAGGGAAGAAGATAAGCATAGTGCTGCCAGAACCTGCCAGAATTACCACACTAACAACCAGGACTGAAAGATGGCATGGGAATGGAATCAGAAATGAAAGGAACAGAGCCCATGGATTACAGCATCCTCCACACCATCACCTGTTGAAAAAAGGAAACCACTGAAAGATCCAAATAGGAGTGGTCGGTCGGCGGGATCAAACCTGCCACATTCCAATTGCGAGTTGCGCACATTACTACGGCACCGCCTCGGCATACCCTTCCACTCCTTAGTAATAAAAAATAACTCCTCTATTCTATTTGAAAATAATGTGTGCAGCCTTTTGTAATCAAGTCAATATTTCGGTGGTTAGTAAATTATATAATTTTTATAATCTTATATTACAATCAAGCAACAGAGAAGGCAGAATAGAGAACAGAGAAGAAATACAGAATATATGTTCGTAAAAATAAGGTTTTTGTAACATTACAGTTTGCTATCATTAGTGTGTCATTTCTCTGCAACACACAACAAATTTCAAACTACTATTAGTAATGGAAAGATAGAGTCAGACTGAAAAATCCAATCCCATAGCCGGGATTTGCACCACGAATCTGCCAGTTTCGGTTGCTCTAACTACTGAGCTATCATGCCAACATGCCACAGTTACATGAAATTCTCCTAATAGAACAATTAATCTCCATTAATTGGCGTAAAAGTGGTCTTAACTGTCAAACCCGGGTCTTAAAAGTATCTACTTAGGGACCACGCAGTGGCTGAGAGGTTAGACCGCTTGGCCCTTACCAAGGCGATCACAGGCGACCCCAAAGTGAGATAGATGGTGGACAACACGGCGCTGGGGAGCTCCGGCTTTCCCGCCATCTCATTCCACCGGTGCTCCATCTCCATCAAATGTATCATCACTGTAGCCGCCTGCGGTGTCGTATGTAGCAAAAGAGGGTGTTAAACTTACACATTTCATTTTAAAGCACTTAGAGCATAGTAATTTGCCATTAAGGTAGTTGTCTCATGTGTATATAACTCCTGGTAGCCTACCGGGAACAACATAACTCAGTTGGAGAATTTAATGTCATGCTTGGTACGTTGCCACTGTAGCTCAGTGATTAGAGTAACCGCCAGGGGATCGCGAGATCTCTGGTAGACATTCAGGCTATAGCATTGAGTTTTACTGCCTGACTCTACCTATCCGGATCTTGTCCTACACAGGGCTAAATTAAAAGAATAATTAATGTCCATCCATATGGTTGTTTTGTTTCTAAATTACATATTTATAGGGATCTCTTTTCGAAATTAGGCAGACACTGCTTGCAGAGTTATTGCAAGAAGCATCAGAAACATTACCCAAAAATTTGCATGAATTATACTCTCTGTGCCCACCTCGGTAATGCAGATGGTAGCGTGTCTAACTAACGTTCAAGAAGTCTCGAGTTCGAATCTCGATCAGGGTGAGTTACCTGGATAAGGTTTTCCCGGAGTTTGCCCGTAAAGATGAATGTCGGGTAACTCTAAGCTCTATGGCTCCCGGGCTCATTTGAGCATCATATCACCCATTTCATTCATCGTCAGATATGACTTGACGTTGGTGGATGTAAATTACAACCAAAAAAACACGGTTTCAATGTGAAAAAAATGAAAAACGAATACATTCTAATATGAATGTACTTGAAGACAAATATGCATTTGCATCCTGTAATAAATTGCTTTCTGTATAGAAAATATTCTGAGAAAGCTACTCAAATGCGGTGCTGCATTCCCTGAACATGTGGGGAAGAGAAAACAGTAAGATATACGCAAAATAGGTACGGGAACTTAAATGGCATGTTTCAGCTTATATACATATACAATTATTTAGTGATAAACTACAATTTTTATGAAACCTCAGATATGCATGGAGGATTAATGCATGACAAAGAAGTGAAGCGGATGTAATGCGTAAGGGTTTGAGCCTCAAACCTTAACACGAGTCTTAATATGCTGTTGTAACATAGGCGTTGTAATATACTAACATTCCTTCATCCATACCCGAATAGAAACTCTTTGAGAACCTAAGGATTCCTTTGAAATGTTCTATCCACAAAAAGGGAACAAGCACCTGTGTAGTTTTACATTTGGGACAGGTATTTTATGTATGTTCAAGAATTACACGTTTAATCTAAGCTGCGTCGTATAATACGTGTGTCAACTCTCGTAATGAAACTTGTATGTTTTTCAAATGCTTTTCCAGTCACTTCTGAATCCAGGTGGAAATGTCACAAAAGCTAGTGGCAGTGGATGTCAAATGTAAATGTTTTCTTCAAATGTACGTATCCATGTAGCTCTGGCTTAACTAAATGAGACCAGTAAAGTGAACCCTTTCCTTCAATGTAAGGAAAATACACATTCTGTTAAATTAAGCGCATTATATCCACAGCTTTCATGAAATAGCCATAATAATTCAGCAACTCCATGTTACAACCAGTTGCTCACCCGTACAATAATTTAGATCCTACATCTTATAATTGATAGAACATTTGAATTATAAAGATTATGAATGCCAGAATATTAAATTTGTTAGTTAATCATATTTTGCACTTCAAAACAAATGCATAAAATTAAATACTTGTAGCGTAATTGTATATAATTTCCAAACAGGAGGTTCCAGTTATGTTACTGCTTAAAAACATTAAATATATGAAATCATTACAATTTTACAAGCAAATAAAAAGAAATTGGGGACGAGAAGCATATGTGGATTACTGCAATAGACAACAGAGAAAAGGGTTAGCTTGGATGATAACAGGAACAATATTTCTAAGAGAGATAAGAGGTATGGAAAAGGGAATTTGTGAATTGTGTGGGGGAAAAGAAAGCATAGAACACTGTGTAACAGAATGCGAGGAGGTTGCAAAGTGGAGAAAAAAGGGTTGGGCGGAAAAATGGGAGAACGTAGAGAAGATGGTAGTGGCCATAAAAATGTTAACAGGCAGGGAGGAAAAGAAGGTAAGATGTATTGGTGATTTCTTGCAGAAAGTAAAAGAAAAATGGGCCAGAAAGGAAGATGAGGGGGAAGAATGGGACTAATTAAGTAACAAGGAGGCATGGAGGTTAAGAGCTACCTGGCAGAGCAGAAGACCAGGGTGTCATGTAAGCCAAGGTAGCAACAAGGTAAAGAGAAATAAATGTAGCCAAAAGTTGTAAATTGTAAAATTTTGGAATATGCACAGTAAAAATCTAAATCTAAAATCTATCATCTTTTAAACCTATTTACTACTTCTTTCTATGAAAATGATCCACTGGTGAACTTTCAATCTTTTCTTTGGTGTTAGATACACCTGAATTGTTTTGTGCCTGCGTAGATATGTTATATTTCTAAATAGGAACACTTCCAAAGCAAGGTTGATTGCCCAAATGCAAAACCGATTTCCTATTCAATCAACACATTTCAATATCAGCAGAGTAGTTCGATCCTGGTGCTGTGAGAAAGCAAACATGTTGATCCTGTTCGGAATGTGAGATATCCTCCAGCATAGTTATGTGTGTTTGCTCTTAGACTGTTGCTGTTCTTTGTAATTTATTGGGTAGAGGCTGACCGCAATGCCACGGAGTAATGTCCCCCAGTGCACAGCAATGTGGTTTATTCGATGGTGTGGCTAAGCTGCTAGCAGAAAATGCTAGCGTAATAATCAAAGGAATAAATCTTCCATCCTAAGGACTGTACGTTAATTTCCCGCCTGTACGATCTTTGTGTTCTAGTGCATCCTTACTACAAAGGAACGTTTTCCATTACGCCCCTGAAGTTGTATCAACCTCAGTAGATGAAATAAAATTTATTTACATGTTCCATTGAAACATTCAGTTACTTATGACGAATGGTTTAAAGTGCCAAGAGAAAAATGTGCTAAAATTAATTAGAGATAAAGTTTATGTTGTATGTGCGGAGAGTATGTGTAAGCTTGCATTTTGAGTATTTTGCTCAACGTGTACTATGAGTGAACAGCTATGAAGAACGTTGGGACAGAAAAATTATTGCCTCCCAAGTGATCATAATTAATACTTATCCCAGGAACGGGTGATCCTACATCCTAAACAACTTTTATGTAGAAAATATCATGCAACGTTTGCTGCTATGTTGGGAAATTTAGCATAAAATAGCAAATAGTTACATATGTGATCACATTATTTTAAGCAGGCATTTTTTTCTTCCAAAGGGATTACCTTATCCTGCTAATATGAAAGTTTATCTTGACTTTCGAGGTTACGAATTGCTTTATAAGTTGATGCTTATGTTACATACTCCAAGCTTGGTGATTGGTTTTGAAACAGAACGTAGCAGAAAATAACATTCATTCTCTAAATGTTAATAATGTCAATAATATTTGCAGGAGCTGTATTAATAAAATAGCTGCTTAGATATCACAATATTTTCAGTTTATAAAGAGAACCTTAAATACTGTGACTTTGTGGGTTTGTAGAATTAAAATTCCAACTTGCAGAAATTCGAAATGTCCTTCATTTGCGTAGAAATACACTCACAGTAGCAGGTTACGGCAGAATTACGTCACATACACAATCACAATCTACCAAGGTCAGTGATCACACAAACAGCGTTCAGATTACATCAGCTCTCATTACAACAACACTCTACAACTGTTTGCTCCTTACTGTGTTTACTACTGTTCACGACTGACTCGATCACAAGCCATGGCTTCTTTTTATACACCCATTCATGAATTCTAGACAGTTATAGAATTTTCTCTAACATGTCACCAGAGCACATGGCAAGTCTTTTTATCCCCGGCTCTATGTTTATCTGCTTATTCAAACTCTTTATCTCCGTGAAACACTATCCGTCTGTTATCTCTCCGCGCCGAAACTTTTATCACCGTCACCGCGACCAATATATTGTGATACTACAAATAAATATGTTGACGTAAGCTACTTAAACACTAGGTTCAAGTACAAAGGTTATTATTTATCCAGTGCTTCTCCGGAATAATTTTCCCCTCTCTGCTCTCTCTCTCTCTCTCTCTCTCTCTCTCTCTCTCTCTCTCTCTCTCTCTCATGACTATGTTTATTATGCATTAATAAATTTATACTTTATGAGGAAAGTATATAACTTGGATTTTTCGAGATTGGAGACAATAAATAAGAGCAAAAGCACTATTTCTAGCGCATTCTTTTATTAGTAAGTACACTACCATAAGTTTAGTTAAGAACTTAATATGTAGTAGAGCAGAACATCCGTCTGCGTTATATGTTGTATGAGTGCTACCTTGCTACCTTTTAATTATTATTAAACTGGTATACATATGCAATGAAACCACCATAGGGACCTATAATGGTAGCACAGAGTTTATCTCTGTCAGAGTAGAGTACTGCAGTTTACTCTTCTTCCAATAGCTAAAACAATTTCTTCATCTAGTCAAAGGCACCTTTATAGCAGATTGTCTTTGCCGTGATATGTTGTAACTATGCTACTATTCTTTTAAATGTTAAGACTAGTTTATCAGCTCTTTCCCTGACAACTTGAGTGAAAGCGCAGCAGAACATTTATGTTTGATAACTACCTTCTTGTATTTGTTAAAGCGGTTTATGCATACGTGTCACGGACACGTTTACTGACTCCACAGCAGAGTCTATCTCCTTTAAATAATGTGGTTTGTATTGCACTAATACCGTTGAAGTACCATAGAGAGATGCTTGTACGCACGTTAAATCCTCTCATCTAAGTGCGGCTATACCTTTAAGGTTCTATAATAATTGAATTAGATTACCAAGAACCTTTAATGCCACTCTAGTGAATCCTTGCATAACACATGGGCTGAGTCCTTTTCTGAGGCACTTAGTGCCACTTCTATGCCAGTTTCATTGGTCACTTGAGGAGTTTGTATGCTCTCGCCATAAACCTCCTCTGGACTCTAATAACGGGGTTTCTGTTGAACTATCTGCTTAATTGCCGCCTTATTACAACAATACACCTAAAGCATTTCAACTTTAAGGGATAAACATGTATTGCAGCTTCCTTACTAATTTCATACAGATTGCAAACAACTGGCCCAATACAATGCACATGAATCTTATTTTGTTCGTCGATATTATCTACATCTCCTTCAGGAAATCATCTTGTAAAATATAATTTTCCAGATTCCTTGACGTTATAAAACCTTCTGCGGGTGTTACCATTTAACTTTACATATATACGTAAAATATATTAAACCATATAGGTTTTTATATATTTATTGCTGCAAAAAAGAATTATGATTAAAATTATAGTTTGATTTTATCATTTAAAGCTTACTAAGCTGTTTCTACGTTAATACTCATTTAAGATTTAGTTACCACATCACCTATATATGAGTTGTACGTTACCAGTTGTTAAAGTCAAAAACCGATTGTGGATAATTAATCCCTAGTTCACCATCTACTTTAAAGTTGATGGTCTTGTTAATGAAACCAAAACGTTTAACAACTTCTGGTAATTAATTTTACTTTTCGATGGTAATATTCTATCATTTACTGTCATCGTAAAAATGGTATGCAGTGCCCTTCCGTTAAGTGCACTCGAAATTCTAAGATCTCATTCTTCTTCACTCTCTAAGACTCATGCATAACCACTGCACTGCAATAAATAATTTTCTTAAGTTGAATTTTAACGAAATTGTCTTCATAGGTATCATTTTCCAAAAACTTTGTCCGAGTGCTCCTTTCCAACCATAACACATTTCAGAAAACATCCTAACCAAAACAACAATTCAAAGGACTCCGACTACATCCCTCAGTTAAACCTGTACAGCAGTAAATCTCAGTATTTTATATATAATAAATGCCAATTTCTTACTACTAATCCTGTCATATTTCTTTAAATATCTGCAAAATAATGTAACATGTGTCTATTTCCATACAATAATAATGTTCAATTAACTATTGGTAGTTTATGGTCTAAGATTGTAGACATTCACTCATATAATGCTCAATAATATAACAAAGTTTCATTTTTCATATTTATTTAATGCCCATTTAATCCCAGGGATGTAAACACTGATGTATGAAATAATACAATAATTTAAAAAGGGAATATTTCGGATCTAGTTTTAGGGTACCTCCACAGCATTTGGCAGTTATGAAAACTGATGAAAACTTGGAAAAGGTCAATCAGGCAGTTTTATCCGCGGAACTTGAGTACATACGTTAACGACCTATCTGTCTACCGACTTACCTACCTAGATATCTGCCTGCCTGCAGTAATAGGTAGAGTCTACTACAGGATTAAGAAATATTTTAGAAATTTTCAAAGCATATAACATAAAAGGATATGCAGGAAGTGATACAAAATATGTTCGACACATAATTTTGTACCTCAGAATTAACGTTTTTTTTTTTTTTCCTTTTCAAAAATGAGATTTGCTGTTCCGGAATGCTCTGAGGCAATTTTTTGAACAGTAAGCATTAGTTCGTGAAATAACATTTCCTACAAATATAGACTATTGAATAAAATGGTATTCAATATATGTAAAATTATATGTAAATAAAAATATATGTAAAATATTCAATAAATAAAATATATGTTCACAAATATGTCCTGCTTTAGGAGCCTTGGGCCGCGCCGTGGCTCAGTGGTTAGACCGCTTGGCTCTCACCAAGGCGGCCCGGGTTCTATCCCAGGTGACCGCAAAGTGAGATTTGTGGTGGACAACACGGCGCTGGGGCGGGTTTTCTCCGGGATATCCGGTTTCCCCCACCATCTCATTCCATCGGTGCTCCATCTTCATCTCATGTATCATCAGTGTCATCGCCTGCGGTGCCGTATGTAGTAAAAGCGGGTGTTAAACACTAAACATTTCATTTAGGAGCCTTGACAACATTTTTATGCCAATATCTGAAAAGCTGGTAGAAGTATATAATGGTAAATGCATTTGGAATTCTTTACTGATGAATAGTTTTTGCGGTAAAATCGATAGCGAACTCTGGCAACAACCCATGGCCATTTCACCATTGTTAAGAAGAGCTTATTTGGATGTCCAGGAAATTTATACCACCTTAACTTTAATTTTAATAAAGTGTACAGGCTCTCTTTAGAAGAGTGTCAAGGAATTGGATTGGAGACTTCAGATTTTTTGAAAGAACATTGATGCATATATTATCATGAATTCAATTTAGTTTTCCATCTTCTTAAAATTGATGCTTTAATACCTGCGATCGTTTTACAATCTGTACTAATTTATTAAATTCTCTCTGTCACAGATCAGCTCAAATAGTACTCGGTAGAAGCGACACTGAGATGTGAATTCGCCTTAAACGATTAACAGCAACAAACGGAGGAGGTAAAGTTAGGAAGTTGGACTCTCAGAAACGCTTGTTCGCGCTTTGTTCACCAATATTCAAAGCTTTTATTTGAAATAACTATGAAAATTCAATTGCACTGTAAGCGACCCTGCAAATGGTATTACCTACTGCACTACCTCACATTATATAGAGCTATTACCTAGGGCTACACAAATACAAGTTGTTTGGCGAATTAATACAGCTTCCTTACTGAGCTAAAAGCTTGAAATTCTTAGCTAGGCTAAAGAGTTCCTGATAATTTACACATACTTTTTGTGGTGGAGTGTCGTAATTGACGCTCTTTTTTAAAAGTTTTGATTTAATTACACTTTTTGTAAGACTGTTTTATTATACACTTAAAATAATCAATGTTATCACATTTCATACCAGTATATCTAATTAAGATTAAAGGTAAACTAAAATTGTGTTGTAAAGTGTTTCTCTTCTGTAACATTATGAAAATATTCTCTAGGAAGGTATGCCGTTCTGGAACAGATTTGTGTGCATAAAAACTTCAAAATGTCTAACATATGCATACTAGAACTAAGCATAAAAATAAAAGAAAGAAACTAATATAAAACACAGCTCCGGAATATCCTGCATTTTTATGTCCGTGTTATACAAATAAGATTCCATCGAGCTCATATCTGCGTATTTACTTCTTTTAGGAAATGGACCAGCAGCAAAATGGGTCATTCCAAGAGGAGGACTGCAAAAGGGCAGCCTCAGGCCATAGCCCTTGCCTGAATTAACAAAGAGGGTTAACCACTTTACACCCAGCAAAAGCCGGGCGTCTGCTGACTCCACTTGCTTCTAGAGCTCATCACAGCTGCTTCAGCCTGATCATTGACAATATTTGTGCTAGGTGCAGCTTAGCAACAGCGGTCTATAATAATGAAGGCCATTGGAGTCACCTACGACAACTTGTATCAATGCTCACATTTCATAGCACAGGTCCAGTTCCATGAATATATGTGTTTCCATGCATCATCTGAACTTTCTTTTTGGAATTTAATAGTTAATGAACCAGTTAGACAAATGAAAGATTGTATATAATTCCAAATTCGTAAGCAAACTAAATCTTATTCTCCAAGTACATTTGTTGGGGATATTAAATTTTTCATTCTGGCTCTACCCTTTCATAGTGCGTCCTACACACGGCTAGTGTGAAATAACAATTAATTTCCATTAATTGTACCTAATAGTGGCCCAAACTATAAAGCCCGGGCCTTAAAGTACTTACAGCATAGTAAGTCGCCATTAAGGTAGTTGTCTCATGTGTTTATGAGAACTCCTAGTGGTTTACCGGGACAATCACGAGTCAGTTGGAGAATATAATGTCATGTTGGCAGGTTGGCCATAGTAGCTCAAATGGTTAGAGCGGCTGGCCGGAAACCAGAAGATCCGTGGTTCATATCCCGGCTATGGCATTGAATTTTTCATTCTGGCTCTTCCCTTTCATAGTGCGTCCTACACACGGCTAGTGTGAAAGAACAATTAATTTCCAATAATAATAATAATAATAATAATAATAATAATAATAATAATAATAATAATAATAATAATAATAATAATAATAATAATAATAATAATAATAATAATAATAATAATAATAATAATAATAATAATAATAATAATAATAATAATAATAATAATAATAATAATAATAATAATCATCATCATCATAATAGGGTTCTTTGATAAGTTATCGGAACGGAATAGAAAAAAGTACTTGAGACACTGGAACTCATTTTATTTTTCAATACAATCTCCTTGTAGATTAATGCACCTGGTTCAGGGACGTTCCAATGCCTTCATCCCGTCTTGATAATGAGATTCCTCCAGCCCTGCAAAATCTCGTAGTTGCAACTCCGGCTTCATTTGGAACAGGTCTTTGTCCACAAAGGAAAATTTTCAGCTTCAGGAATGAGATGAAAGTCTGACGGAGTCATTTTAAGTAAATAAGGCGGATGCGGCAACAATTCACACCTTAGTTCGTGCAATTTCTTCATGGCGACGTCACAAGTGTGTGGGTGCGCATTTTCTTTTATGGAAGATGTCTTTCCTTAGTAAATCTGACCTTTTTCCGCGTATATTTTGTTTGGTCCAGAAGGTTAGCATAGTCGCTCCTGCAGTGGTTTGCCCTCTGAGGAGGTAATCTACAAACAGGATCCCCTTCATATCTCAGAAACCGGATGCGATGATCTTTCCGGCCGAAAGAATTGTGCTTGCTTTCTTTGGTGGCGGAGAATCAGCATGCTTCCAATGTTTTAATTGTTGTTTCCACTCTGCAGTATGATATTGGACCTAAATTTTGTCTGTGTGCACAAACTGTCTCAAAAGATCTTGTTCGTTGCTCCCAAAATGGGCCAGAAATGTTTGCAGAAATGTTTTTTCTTATTTAATTCTTCAGTCAAAATGTGATATACCCTTTCAGATGACATCAGGCAAGCTTGATCAATTTCACGTACTTTCAATCTGCGATCCTGCATTACCATTTTGTACAATTTGCAATGATTTCTGGGACAGTGACACATCTTGGCCGGTCACTGCACGGATCTCATCTAAGCTCTACCGACCAAATTTAAATTCGTTTGTCCACTTGGAAACACTTGAATGTGAAGGAGAAGAGTCCCCTGGTGTTTTTAAAACATTAACGTGGATGTTCTTTGCCTTCTACGAAATACTTAATCACTGCTTCAATTTCAATTTTTTCCATCTTCGCAAATAGCTACGCGGGATCAAGCATAGAGCAGCGCCACCAATACATTGATGTGACACGTGATAACAGGGAACGCTCCAATGAATATCAAGCCAACTCGTGGCGCTAGAGCTGACCTCTCGTGGTAATTACGAGAAGTCATCAAACCACCTTAATTTCAATAGTATTTTTGTAGGAAACACATTTCGCATAACTTGTCTCACATGGTCGATTTTAAATCACTTTAATTTACATTACATTTGCAATTAGATTTTAAGTCCATAATTTTGTATTGAGTAGAGCACAGATTAAATTTAGTTTTATTATTTTAATTAGAGTACAAAATGAAATGTTGTAGAGCTCTCATATCCATAGGAATATCAAAGGAACACAATAAATCTAATTAGCTATCTTAGAGTTAAAGTATTTGACATAGAAACTCGATGTATCCTCATTTTAACACGGATAAAGTTCATTTTCATCTGCTCCCTCCCTGTTATTGCTGCTTGACAAAAGATGCATATAAATAAAAGTGGCTGCCACGACTCCTGTGGGCTTAATTTTAAGACTGTGTTTAATATTTTTAACTCGTAGTAGTACTTCATTCATTCACGTGTTCAAATTCAAACACCGATGTTGCATTTTGAAACAGTCCCTATCAGGTAGAGACATTGACATTGACATGACATATAAATTAATATCATAAAGGCATAAACCTGATTATAAGAATAAACATAAATAAATTATATGTAGAGAATAGTCACGCCTGCATATTAAAAATATCTGCCATTCATAAATTTATAGTGAACGTTTATCCGAAAACTGGTGAATTAACAAGGCCAGCCAACGAAGGTAATTAAACTCCCTTTTGTAAAATTGTAAACAACCAGCCTTGCTCTTTTGTCTGCCATGCCTTGAAAGTACAGTTGGCTCCGAACAGACGCGAAACAGATTCTTTCATATATACCCAGACGTGACCAACACAACCGCCTAGGAGATTCTAGGAGACGCTTAGTGGACATGACTACGCATAAATTACTGCGAGCACCTCCTAAGCGAAAGTGGGGCAGTCGTCATGGGTGATAGCCCCAAATCTAACCAAGTTCTAAAGTGGGAGTAACTTTGGACCTATGAGAAAGACATTACTAGTCACGTGACTTATACACCTTCCCAAAATTCAGTAGGTTGGGGGAAACTTGAAGTATCACAGAAAAACGTTCCAGCAGTAAGAGACACTCTCTACATCATGCTCGCGAGAGATTGACGTGTGACGTTCCGCGACAGGAAACAATAATACTTTGTGAACAATTCGCGCGTGAAGTTCCGCGCCAAGGAATATTAAGTACTCAAAGGCACTGACATTCACTTCGCGGTTAGTACGCGAGCCGCGACGCAAGACGCGACGCAACTACGACGCAACATTCCATCAAGTGTCAAGCACACAGAAGATCAAGGATCCTAATAAACTAATCTACATCTAAGAGTCGAGGTGTTTTCCTACACAGACCTCAACGAGTCAGGACGTACTCAAACCTGACTTTCCAGATAAGAGCCTCATGCCAAGCTACACCGAAGGAAACTCCGACCTACGACCAAAATCCCTTGGTCTTTAATTCTCCATCCATTGACGACTAATCACACGAGGTGTTGAATGACCGAGGGACCATACAACGAGGTTCCCATCGGACAGAACCGTCTCAGTTTGAAGCAATCACTTCTATGGAAAAGACTTCTATGTACGTCTACTTTATACACTTCAATTTACAATCTGTTATGTTCAGCACATATCGTGGTTTCTTGTTTTATTTAAATATACTATTGTGAATGTTTAAATCTTCCAAGTTACTTAATACAAATAAAAAGTACAAAAATATCTGATAAAAATTACCTAATTGCATTAGGAAGTATAGACGTTCTGAGGCTACAAAGGTGGTGAAACTTGCAACCGAATGGAATAAAGGAACGAAGGAATGTAGTTAAATGTAACATTAAAATTGTGTTCTGTGATCCTTTAAATTTGAGAAATATATGATACTATCCTCAAGTTAAGATTAATCTAGCATTAAAATAGTAAAAAGTGTAAACTAGTGTCATTAGTTAAGTACAGTCCTAAATAGATGTAAGTGTTATTCTTCTTGGGACTGCCAAGGGTCTAACACCAGCCTAATTTGCTACTTTGAAGCGCCGAATTAATCACACGGAATATTCCAGGCCGTTTTAATAACATAATGGTAACCACCGTTCTGCTCCACATACACAGACAATATCCTTTGCCACATAATAATGTTAGTTAATATGCTTATGGCTGCATTAGACGTGAATATATACTCATGAGAATCTCATCTGTATGTAATTGCTCAGTAGATAAGGGTATAATGCCACCGCAATACAGTGGTTTGATGAACATGGTGCCCTAAGTCACTCTTGTGTATTAACGAAACCACAGTTCTTGTGTTAAACAACAGCATATACAAACCTTTACATAAGCAACTTTCTGACAGTAATCTTGGCTCAAATTGTATCATTTTTGGCGGCCAAGCTCTCGTAAAGCTACTATCAAAATCGTATCCTTAAATCTTCAACTGTAACCCAGTCAGATAGAAGTTATCTATTTAAAATAACTTTTTTTAAATATTCTGAAAGGGAATTTCCAATTTGAGGCTGTGGATGGTGATCCCTTAATGATCCCATGAGCTATTTTTTAATTTCCTTAAAATGTTGTTGTTGTTGCTTTCAAATGCTAGGCTTTGGCAATGAAGCCATTAGCTCTCTTGCTCTTCAATATTTCTGTTGAGTGGGTCCGGCAGGTAGGGCTTCACAGGTTAGAAGATATTCTTCAGTCATTTCCTCTTCTTTATTGCACAGAGGACAATTTGGACTTGTATAAATTCCTATTCTGTGTAAGTGTTTGGCTAAATAATCATGTTCCGTAAGTAATCTAAAATTTGCTACTGCAGCTTTACGTGGGATTTATGGAATAATTTCTAGATTTTTAATCAAAATGTTCCATTTTTTATCTTTGGATTTGTTAGATATTGATTGGTTTTGTTCTGTAATTGACGTCCTGCAGGTGTCCCCACCCGGAGATCCGAACGGGGGACTATTTTACCTCCGGAAAATTTATCTGAAGGACTTGTCATGTTTTAATTAGCATAAATGTAACCGTTTTTTAAGTGGACGCCATTTTTTTTTTTTTTTTTTTTTGCTTGTAATGGTGGTTACATCACCCACTCACTATAACCCCCGGTATGTCTGGAGGGCCACACCTGTCTTTGGGTAATGGGTCCATTGGGCCTGACCGGGATGAGTTTTAAAGTCCATCGGTTTTTCTCACAAGCACCAATTGTGGAACATTTGTACGCCGTGACAGGTCAGCGTAAGAGATAAAATAGCATTTCCTCTATTTCTGATGTAGTTATACCGCTAACGCTCGGTCCCCAGAGCCTCATTGGTAAAAGCAGGTTGTACCACGGGCAGGTTGAAGTTGGGATTTGGATAGGAGAGGTTATGGAATGCACATCACTATCCCTTGCATCCCATTTCCTTGAAATGTGAGTTAGTGCATTTGGGGCTCGGCATCAAGTGTTGCTCTACGAGTGTGCCTGTGACGTCAGTTTGGAATACAGAAGTGCTGCTGGAGGGAAACATTGAAGTATTTCGGATCTGGATTCCGAAGTGGTCAAGTGCCGGAAGTAGTCGTTACTTTGTGCGTGTTTATTATGCCGCTACGTTGAAAGAACTAAGTGCACGTGACAGTGTGAACTGAACTAGAGCAGATTAGTGAGGTGACAGTTAAAATCAGGACAAATTTACAACGTCGTTTTCAATGTACCCATATTTCAACTCGGAAACCATTTCGAGATAGATATGCTCATTAACAATATCCCAGAGAACATACAATATTGTTAAATTAAATCAGGTTAAAGCTCAGATGTCACCACCCTATATTTACGTTCAATAGTATTGCTGTACTTGTGAAGAGCTGGTGCTATGCCTAAATGCTCATTTTCACAAAGTTATTAGACTTCCATAATCTGGTGCCATAATCATTCACTTTTATCATAAATCATAGCGAAAAATCACATAGATTATTCCGATTTGCATCCATCAGGATTAGCGGTCGCGTTTAGCTCGGTTTATATTGGAAGCAACGTAAAAGAAGAGGCTATTTCCACGTTTACTCTCTGATATATGTATCCAAACTTTCGTTAAGGTTAAACTGGAAAAACACTTATAATAATTAGCCTTGTTGCAGACTGTTAGGAATATGTGGAACAGACATCCCCAACACCAAAAGTGATTGTCAAGCTAATTACGAGACCAAAATAATTCAGCTTTCATTTGCATTCCATAAACAATTTGTCTTCCTGTGCAAACTTTCGTCTCTGCTCCCACTCTAAAAGCATTAAAAGGTCCATAGTACCTCCTGCCAAGCTGCAGTCAGTTCCTTCAGAATATATGACACTGCCATATGTAATAGGGACGATTATTGACACTGAATTGAATGATATCCCTAAACATGCACAGTGTCTTACATACCAAGCGTGCTATTGAAACTTGCAATCAGTCCATTACTTACTTCCTGAAGTGCAGATGTTCCAGGCACTTTCTTTCTTGTTACTTTATTGAGCAGCGCTTAACTCAGGCTTTTGTTTCACCCAGCACTAAAGATGACTATAAACTGAAATGATAATTTGGAAAGCAAATTTTTGAAGAAAGCATTCCAGGCTTAACTTTATAACACCTATCCGATATTTAGCACTTATCAGGAATGATGAAAATCTGGGGCTAGGTACCCAAATAAGATGGTCCTTGTGAGATTTGATTCAGATACCTCTCGTTCTAAACTACATGTGGCAATTTCTAGGTAACGATGAACATGTTCAAATTCTATACTATACCACAAATAAGATGGTCCTTGTGAGATTTAATTCATAGATCTCTCGTTAATGAGCAATTGCATTAAAACCCGAAACTACATGTGGCAATTTCTAGGCAACGGTTAACATGTTCAAATTCTATACGTTATACCACAGAACTGCAAACTAGCTGTCCTTATTAGGTGCACTGGGCCTATCCATTTTTATACAGCATAATTGGTGGCAATTTTATTTTCATTGAACTCGAAGTTACCTAGCTCCATTTACCATTTAAATTTGGTGGTACATGGGCTTTCTGTAATTCATTGGTAGTTATGTGATTAATTTAATATGCATACGGTAGAAAGTAACTAGCAACTGAAACGTCAGTTTCTGTAAGTTCATAATCTAAGTTATTTTCTTTTTTAAATGATGTACTCCTACTACACTTAATATCATTAAATAAAAATAGCTTGAAATATTTTAGAAATAATTGTGTTATTGGATTGAGCAAATGCAAAGTTATATCTCGCAAATATAAATTAGACAAGTAATAATTAAAGAGAATAGGATGAAGTCATACATATAAACCTAGAACTGCTGTCATAAAGCCTATTCGGCTATTTGGTTCAGCACTGTATTGGTATTCACAAAATGCTATAACCATGGAATGCCCTTAATACTCTTAGGTGAACCATGCGATATCGAAGTATAATATATTCAGCAGCATTTCTGTATGTTATTTTAACAGAATATTGTGACAAAAGACAAATGTTCACCTCAAAACTGTTTTATTTGTCACTAAATCGTTAGCTTAACGCTAATGTACAATCTGCCCCCTTTTACACAAAAACAACAATTTGACACGTCTCTACAATGTTTCTTTATGTGCCTTTAGCACACACCCTTTGTGCTGCTACTAGTAATCTCTCTGACGTACACACAGGTTCATCTCTTACACGGAGCCGCACTTGTCAACTCGACTCAACTCGAACCTCCCCCACCCACACACATACACACACCAACAATATTGCACAGTAAGCTATATTTTTAATTGAGCATTACTGTTTCCTGCTTTACTTTCAAAGTATTGAAATAATTATATTATCTACGCTGAGCTACAACGCATTTGTGTACCCGTATCATAGTCAGTTTCAGACTGCCTCCCTAAATATAAAAAATAAATAATTAGAAAGTCAACTTCTAAGTTGCATCCCCATAAAACATTGCCCATCCAGGATAATCCCTTTTCTGTTTCACATTTACACTTGTTTTTACATGTTTTTACTTTTATTTGTCTTTGTGGACCAGAATTTCCAAACGTTACTCTGACCACCTTTAAACTATGAATGGGGAATAATAATGTTCACAATTGT
This sequence comes from Mantis religiosa, assembly GCA_030765055.1. NCBI lineage: Eukaryota > Metazoa > Arthropoda > Insecta > Mantodea > Mantidae > Mantis > Mantis religiosa. The sequence continues at coordinate 57,899,012 of CM060948.1, read as the reverse complement.
AAGTTTATCGAAATGTGTAATAGTCTCTGAAGTTAACAATATCACATACTCTTTATATGGTTGTCAATTGTTGACGTTTTAACTACAATATTTTAAGGCCTATTGGCATATTTATGGAATTAATTCAAATCAGGTTCAGCTAAAGCACAGAATGCTTCAAAGAAAACTATGAGACATCCGTCAATGTTCATAATGGAGACTCAGACAAAACTAATGCTCAAACCGAGCTAATGGTTTCACTGCAGGGCTTCGTAAGGAAAACAGTCTTAATCTCTGAGCTCAGCACTGTGTTGATGGTTATGAAAGGTTTAGTTTCATAGAAAACGACTATTACAATGTGTCTGTGACTATATACCCCACAGGTATATCTTTACAATCCTGTACGTAATAAAACATTCATATGATTTCTCAGTCATTTGTTCCCTGGAAAGAAGCAACACTAAAAGTTGAAATACTGAATATGCACATGTCAGGTTTTTTGAGCAGTGGTTTTTCCATAAATACGCTCAGGTAAAACTTTTTATCCAACGTGGCTTAAAGGTTTGTGTTACTAAATTCAAATAGCATAAATTAAAGGGTAGTTTATTAATTTTGTGCATATTATTAGTCTTTGATTTAACGTATAATGCACAAATATTTAGCTTCACTGCACTCAATTCAAATGGCCGGAAATTCTTATTAGAAATTAAAGCTAAGCTTTGTTAATTAAAGTATAAAAAGATTAAAGGATCTTATGGAATACACTCGTCCAAGGACTTTAAAGCATTCAAAAACAAATGACACAAAAAGAAATATTTACACCTACCAACAGAATGGAACTATAACCTCCAGTTCCCACGGGCTCACAAAATAATAACTGAAAACAATTGTGAAACACTACTCTAATGATATTCTACGTAACTAATTTAATTGATTGCATATACTTGTGGACATGTATTTTTTTTTCTTGTAAACTAGATAGGGGAAATTCGGGCAAGTTGACGATTTTAGAGTTAACCACTTTTAACTGAATCTTTTTGAGGTAATTTCCTTTTCTTTGCACACATCACTAGAACGACCTTTTGTTGCGTTATACCAATTTGTATATATTTTTATTTCAATATTATCAACATTATTTTCCTATTTCTGAATATACATGCACAAATGTCATGACTTTGATCATGGGGCAAGATAAAGAATAACACTGTTCAGCAATTATTTTGTACATTGTTACGTATTTTCAATTGAATAATAGTGATTAAATGGTTGCATTGTAGAACATTATCATAATAAATTATTATAACTCAAAATTAGTAGCTTTCCTTAACAAAAGTCACCAACAAATATTCCCCCAAAGTTTGAGCAGTTCTCGTGCCACCATGGCTGGCATTTGCCACATTGTATCCAGTCTCCTAATGGAGGATCAACAAAGTTCTCACCACAGGCAGGACACTGCACTGTACTTTCTTTGGAAGTTTGAGCAGACGGCATGGGTGTCAGAATTTCGAGATTCATCCTTTTTGTACAGGAATCAAATTTCTTTTTATATAACAACACCTTTTTCTGAAAATTGAGCCTCTTGTTCATGCTGATTAATTGTTCTTGTGCCACCTTTAGTGAATGTTTCTGAACCTACATTTCGTTCATAGGTGAGCTTGTTAAGACGCTTTCACATTGCCTGTGACTCTTGAGTTTTTAAGCTGATGCGCTTTAAGCAATAGTTTGGGAATCATGTAGTATGAAAACCAAAAACCAAAATAAAAAGTACATTAAACACAAAAAAGACACTAAAAGCTCTAGGGGCAAGGTGACAAAATCCTTAACTTGTCCCTGTCAACTTGCCCCTACAGGGAACGTTAGAAATCTTTGATAATTATTATAGGATTAAGAGGAAATAAGTACTAATAAATAGTGACTGCGAAAAGCATATTATATAATATAATAATGAATAGCAAAGAATCACCAGATATCTTACCTGTAAGACCACGAGATCTTATGGCAAAGGTCTTGAAATGTACAACACGTCAGCGAAAAAAGCACTAACTACATCTAACAGACCACAAATTGGTAGCAGCGGTTTCACTGTACAAGTTATTAGTGCCCAACAATGTGGAGCGCTAGTAGTATCCGTAAGGTGGGGCTATCTCCTAATACAAACTTAAACTAACTCGCTTGTCATTTTGTCCGGCTCGGCAACTTACCACGGTCTCCACTATGTTGTCTTGGATTGTAACAAATAAAGTGAACTTATTGTAGTTTGCTGAAAATTATTTTATTTGAACCCAAAACTGACTACATGTATTTATCTTAACAGGATGATATATCTTACAATGCAGTACTCTCCTGAAATTCAAACAATGCTATTAAAACATTGCCCTAGAATTTGTAAACAAAAGCGAATATTTAGCTTCCAATTCTCTCAAACAGCCATATGCAGTTGTTAGTTTAACTGTAGTGGGTATTTGTGATCTTAAACAGAGCACTGACTCCTCTTTTGTTGCCAATCAAATCAACTAAGTTCAAGGCTATTCCTCGTTTATTGAGTGCCAGTAACGTTATAAGAGAGCGTAGGCTTTCACGGACGGAGTCAATATAACTAAGAGCTATTTCCGGGCTGTTATGCCGTCTGAGCTCTACTCGAACTTCTCCGAGGAGACTACGACCACGACCACGCCACTGAAGATGTCCACCATAGTAGTGGACGAAACGTCTGGAAAATCTAACTCCAACACACCACGGCATAACAGCCCGGAAATAACTCTTAGTTATATCAGTACGTCGCAAAAGAGCTTTTTGATCTTGACACCAATCAGACCACGCTTGGAGAAACGAATATGTATACCAAATGTAAGAGGCTTAGGTACAAATTTTGCAAATAGAGAGGCGTCCTGGATTGTTGCCATTTGTTCTCTAAATAAAAAATATTTCAAATAAAACAACATAAAAGTGGGTAAAACATGCTAACTTAAAAAGTATGATCTACTTTAAAGGCTGGGATATGAAAATTGTACTTCTAGTGCACTTGATTATACTTTAGAGTATTGTTATCACACAACACTACAACAAGGACGACGAGATAGTAACGTTTTCGATAGTGACCCTAACTATAGATGAACCTCAAATATATTATAAATGTAATGGTCTCGTATTTCGACTACTTTTCTATTGTGAAACATTTTATGGTGTAATTAGATGTCTTTGCTGTTTTAGTGCTGTTACCACTAATGTGAAATACTATTTGAGCATTGTCGGTACACGGTTCGATAACTGCAACAGTCTATTTAAGCATTTTAATTAAAGCGTATGATGCTTTGATCCGAGAGTTTAGCGCGCTTTGGAAAACATTAAAGAGAAATTTGATGTCAGTTAACGGTTATTCTTACCATACGGTTGCACAGGGAAATTGCTTGCTATCAACACTCCACATGGGTCAGTCTCTTCACATACGTTTTATAGCCACACGGCTTTAGATTCTGCAGTGTTATCTACTCTTTTGCAATTCCAAGCAGAGAGCAGATTATTCAAATGATGTAGTAATATTTAATTCCGTGCCCACGCGTATTTTAACGAGCACTATTGTGCTTACCATTTTACTGTCTCCAGTAATGTCATCATTAACAGTTAATTGTGGAGCATGTGTTGTGATAATACCCTATCGCGTTTAAAAGCTTAAAGAGGCTTTCAGGTAGCACGAGCGTGTCTGATGCATGCATTAATGACTTTCAGATAGCACCAGCATGTACGATACACATATTAATCACAAATTTTCAGTTCATCAAAGCAATTAACCGTAATAGACTACATTCGGGAGACCTTAAAGTCGAGATCAGACTAACATTTTTATTTTTCACAAAGTTTCTCATATTCAAGGATTCATAAATACGATCTCTCAAAGGAGCTCCTGTAGAAGAGAGCTATCTTATATCACATTATTCTAACACATAACCAGATCATCTACAAATTAAAAATAATTTAAAACTTTGTCATATTCGCGGTGATAACACGTGAGAGGGAAATCAGTCTGAATAACAAGCTTTCTCTTCAAAATATATATTTATTGAAGTACAAGAAGGTAAATCGTTTTTGGAGCAGTGACTTTGTTTAGAAGGACCCTCCTCGATCATGAATAACCAACCTCTGTGCCTCAGGAAGATGACAGATGCCATCCACGGTATCTTGTTCTATTAATTTTGGTACGGACTACTGTACTATTACTACAATTGCCTGACTGCTTATAGGGTGAATACCTCTAAATGGCAACTCCATTTTTGGAAAAAAATATCAGTATCCCATGGGCTAATATCTGGGGAGAATAATGAATGTACCAGATTTTCCCAGTTCCATCTCCAAATTAAATTAGCCACAGGTGTCACTACGTGAGAACGAGCACTATCATGTAGCACAGGAAGAGAATTCAGAAGATATGGAAGTTTATAACACATAGCTGGACGTAAATGTTGTTTTATAAATTAAACTTAATAGTGTCACCCGATCGCCGAAGTAGCGACAAGTCAGCTGGCAGGAAAGAAAGAGACAGATAGCGTCCAAGCCACGCCCACACATGGGTGACTGTTTGGCAATTGCCGAAAGAGTGGCGGTGAGGGGGAGACGGAGCGACGTCTGGATAATTCTCTCTCCTTCGCCTGACACCACGAAAGTCCGTGAAGCTTCGGGAGTCGAGAAACTTTGCCTCGTGTATAAAAGCGCCTGGACTGGTGTAGACGACAGTTCGGCAGGAGCCGAGAGACGTGCAGAGAGTCAGTAGGTAGCTGTAGTAAGTTGCAGTTGCGTGTCAGTGAGCTGTGTTTGGAGATTTGAACTGTATCGAGTCGAGTCGAGAACTGATAACCGTGTAGTGATTCGAAAGTGAATTCTTTGTTTACGTGTGCAGACATTCTGGAAGATTGTGTTGGTGTATCTTACGTCATTTCAGAGCCTGAGAGGCGTGTACAAACTCTCTTTCTACGGAAATAAAGAGCATTTTGAATTTTTGCAAACTGGACTTTTGATATTACGAACACCCAAGGTCATAATATTCACCATTCACACGATTTCTACCTGTACAGAATCAGTGACAAGTACACCGCCAAAATTATAAGCAAATATCGACATGAATGACTTATTGATACTATTATATCCGATATTATTTGTATTCCGCCAAAATACATTTTTTGTCTTTCCAATTCTGGCTGGTAGCACCGAACCGATGTTTTATCGAAAATTATGACACATTCAAGTAAACGCTCCTCTTAAGTCCACAGAGAATATTGCTCATTTTATTCTCTACTACAGGTTTTCCTCTTCAAGATTTTGTAAAACACATTGTGCACAGATGTTCCTCATCCTTAACATCTTCTCAGGTATACGGAGAGTTGTACCACAAGCAATTTCAACTTCATCAGTAGTTCCATACAAATCCAACAGAAGTGTTCTTTAAGCAGTACTCTAGGTGCGCTCTTCACTTGCTGATTGCGTCCTGTTAGTGCCACCTTTCTGATAAACATGTTCCCTATTTATGGGAAAAACATGAGTCCACCTAGCTATGATACGACATGGTAAAATCCCTCTACGTCAAGCTCCTAATAATGCTGCATGGCTTTGTCGAGCACTCCTGGCTCGTGTAATCTCTAGTTTAATCATTCATATTTCTTTGTATACAATGAATACTACTTTGAGAAAACAGTCAACAAACTGAGCGTGTAAATAAGGTTGTTCTCTTAAAATTCACCCGTAATGTACCTAAAAACTCTTCTTTCTTTTTTTTTGTCATCCTTTACTGTTAATATTGCTACATACACAACAAAAATTGTTGCTAAAATATGTGACGGAGCTATGTATATATACATACACGTGTATATATGCATGGTATACATGGTCTCAATTATTCGGGATGATGTGCTGGAGAAAATGAATAGTCGAGAAACCCCTAATTTAGTGCTTTTAAGCTAAAACACCTATGCGTAAATAGGAAATTACTTTAAAAGCTTATTTTAAACATATCTCCATTGATTACATAGTGACAGTGCTACAATAGTGAAGTGCAAGTACCACAATACCTAAAAGATATTTATGAAGGCCTATACAGAGTATAACGCAGATTGAAAAAGAACTCCTTTTATAGACAGAAGAATTTTCCGGGCCCAAGAGCCGTGGTCTGCTGGAGTTGGAAGATCCAGACGTTTCGTTCACGTCTGCGGTGAACATCATCAGTGTGGCGCGGTCTGAGTCTTCTGGGTGAAGTTTAAGTTGTGACTATCTTCTATCTATAAATTAGACTCCGGCCGTGAAAGCTTACGACTATTTATAACTCCTTTTATACTTTCTTCTTTGCTTCTCTAGCATGTGCTGAAAGCTTCCAACTTGACTGAAGCTGGTCAGAGCATGGTCAGAATGTAAATGAAGAGAATTACCTTGTGGTTAAGAGACAATTGCATCAGTTAAAATGTACTAGCTGCAATATTTAGTAATAGATGTGTTGTTTAGTGCAATATATTCGATTTTGCATTGTGTGGAAGGTTGCAAGTAACTAGCGATAAGATGGCCACAAGCAGTGGATTATCAAGCTAACATGCATGATGAGTCGGAATAATTCAGTTTCATATGCCATTGATACTTATTAAAGTATAAAAAGTAATACTAATAATATTAGTGCATTTATTCAGGAATTATGTTTTGCGTATTTTGAAGGTTTGATGATGAGGATAAGAGATGGGTTTCCGCTGCTGCCTGTAAAATTTGTGTTGCTAAGCTGAAGCAGTGATATAATGGGAAGAAGACTTCCGTGTTTTATATAGTCCATTATGATCTAGTAAAAAATAGTCATCACTGGGATGACTGTCACATTTTTAGTAACGTTTGATACAATTTTTAATCTGTGACCAAATGGTTCCGCGTTTTCGCTAAGGTTTGATACAAAAATATGGGTAGCTCAGGGTTAAGCAATGAGGTTTTTCACAGGGTATGCGTGAGTATGTATGAGAAGGATGGTTTTAATGACACTGAAATGCCCGTTTCAAACTGGTTTAATGACTGCTTCTTTCATCATTATTCAATCAAAGATTCCCTTTGTGACTATTTTGCCATGCCATTATGAAGGGTCCGAAGAATACCCTATTCAAACAAAGTCAAGTGCTGCCCTTTAGAACTCTGCTAAGGACACTGTTTCTTACGTTTCTTTTGTAAAAACAACTATTCACCACAACTGCTATTAGACTCAACTGCACCTGCATGCGTTGTAACAAAGAACCAACATTCCTTTGAAATCCATCGTGATTCTTTACTTATGGCAATCGTTTAATTTCGGTATCACGTATAAGGGCGGAGAAAAATTAAGTCCAAATTAAAATATTAAGAGGGCTTAGAAACAGTGCCACAGAACCTACTGACTCAGTTTCTATCTCAACCATTGAATAAGGATATAGATCATAATCATAATCTTTCTCTAAATATACCAGCATTATTCATCGTCGTGAAGGTATACCTTCGTTCATCAGTGACAATAACCTTCATCTACTTATACAAACCGAGCTTAACAATTTGATCCATTTGCATAGGTGTTACCAAGAAAAAACTGAGATAATAGAGTCACAACTATGTGCGAAAAAATCTATCCAAGAATACTACATTTTACAGGTATAGGAGCCGAAATAAGTAGTTTAGGAAACTATTGATATGTGAAACAAACGGGTTTATTATCCTTAATACAAATTCTCTTGCTTGAAGAACCATTTTATAATAGCAGTGACAAATGTGTATCTAATTGTGCATCGAGAGTAGGTTTCAAAGCAGAATAATCGGTTATTTAAAATGTATTTCCCTTTATTTCAGTCGTGCATTCTTGTGTTATATACGAATCCCAAAAGAAAAAGGAAAAAAAGAAAAAATAACAGACACCCATTTTAGAGACTAATTTAACAACATGAATATGAATAACTGTTATGTGAAAAAATCAAGTGTTTTTAGTATTCCACATGAGCAGCAATTTGGGTATAAACATCCTTGATCTTTGTGCGAATGGGAGATAGGAAACAACACTGTTCAATCAAAGTGGTCTAAGAGAAAATATGCCAGTGTAGCTGTTAACGCCTCGACTTCATGTTAAACTTCGTATTATGTCATACTACTAGAAAGAAAGGCTTAGGCTTCAAATATTTATATCGTAAGTGTCAGCTTTTGTGAGGAACCAAAATAAAACAATGTAGGTTCGATTAATCTTACAAAGAAACTATCACTACTATAAGACCTGAAGCTTTCCTGACGACGAATACGCTCACTTTCTTCTCGGGCAGCCAGCCAGGTGAAAAGATGATTAGATATCAACGTTTCGGGAGTGTGCATCTCTCCCATCATCAGGATATTTATAAAATGTTATAACTACAAATTAAATACTGAATATACCACAACTATAAACTAAGACAAAACACTATCAAAATTCGCATTACTGAACAAAAGACTGTTTTCAGTAAATTAAATGCCAGGTCAGGAGATGGCGTGAGTATAGAAAATTGTGTCAAAGAAACGTAACCACTTAACTTGATTATCAAGCTGTATTGATCTTTGCTTCTTAATTCGATGGATTTCCATTTTAAGGCCGGTTTCCAACAGGAGCTGAACTGAAATCCAGCATCACGATTAAGCGTAATTAAGAAATCGCCAAAGCCTCCTTAATTCTCCACTCCCAGTAACTGTTGCATTTCGCCAAGATGGTCGTCTCTCGAAAATTGATTCTATGGTCGTTATCAAAACAATGCTCTTCCAGCCCATTGACAACCATCTTGGCAAAATGCAACAGTTACTGGGAGCGGAGAATTAAGGAAGCTTTGGCGATTCCCTCTGGAAAGAGCACGCTTAAACGTGATGCTGGATTTCAGTTCAGCGTTACTGGGAGCGGAGAATTGAGGAGGCTTTGGCGATTTCCTCTGAAAAGAGCACGCTTAATCGTGATGCTGGATTTCATTCAGCGTTACTGGGAGCGGAGAATTAAGGAGGCTTTGCCGATTCCCTCTGAAAAGAGCACGCTTAAACGTGATGCTGGTTTTCAGTTCAGCTTTACTGGGAGCGGAGAATTAAGGAGGCTTTAGCGATTTCCTCTGAAAAGAGCACGCTTAATCGTGATTCTGGATTTTAGTTGAGCTCCTCTTGGAAACCAGCCTTAAAATGGAAATCCGTCGATTTAAGAAGCAAAGATCAATACAGCTTGATAATGAAGTTAAGTGGTTACGTTTCTTTGACACAGTTTTCTATACTCACGCCATCTCCTGACCCGGCATTTAATTTACTGAAAATAGTCTTTTGTTCAGTAATGCGAATTTTGATAGTGTTCTGTCTTTGTTTATAGATGTGTTATGTCCATTGTTTCATTTGTGGCTATAACATTTTATAAATATCCTGATGATGGGAGCGATGTACACTCCCGAAACGTTGATATCTAATAATCTTTTCACCTGGCTGGCTGCCCGAGAAGAAAGTGAAACTATCACTATGCTCATATTTGTATTTGCTAGAGAGTGGAGAAGAACCGCAACGCCCAAAACTGCAGCCCGAAAAGTGCTGCATACCACACTTGCAAGTAGCTGCTGAACATCTCTAGTCAGCTCTGTGTCGGTGCTCCTTTACCCTTGCCCGTCAGGGGTAAACAATCCCTCCCGTACAATGTTGTGCTACTATGCCTGTATGATTCTACTGATTCTGGGCTCATTTTCGGGTACTTCCAGCTATACTCTGCACTTGATTTTTGTCACACGGGCCCCACATAGAGCAGAGATGATGCCAAGAAACTCTCAAGCAAATACAGATATGAACGCAAGTGATAGTTTCCTTGTTAGATTATCAGCTAGCGAAAGACGCCGACATTTTGAACACCGTAAATAATATAGAATTTCAAGCATGCTAGCTTTCAAAGAAGTTCCTAATAAGTGCTTTGAAACGGTAAAATATGTGCAATAGGAAGAAATTGCAAGAAACATTGCAAGAAGGGTACAAGATTTGGGTTAGAATATCCCTTGAGAATGTCCTCTCTAGTTGATTGCTTCCCACATGCTTTGTTACACATTTGTTATGATCGAGTTCAATGACTTCATCATGCAATTAAAGAGATGGGATAACGATATCAGGAAAAGTGGCACAAAGCAATGCCGGTGGACTAAAGTTTTGCTTGAAGGCAAAGGATTCATAAGAAAAACATAAACCATAACGCACCCTTACCAGCCAGGAAGATATATTGATGTGTAGACATCGAACATTCTAAACTTATGAAGATATTCAGTTTAAGTTATTGTGGAAGGGTATTTCATTTTTTATTTTATAGTACTCTGTATTTCGCTAACATATACTTCTAAAACTGTTTGAAATTGGATTTAAAATCCGCAAGTGCTAAGGGAGAACCAATTTAATTATTCAATTTAGCATGCAAAAATTAGTAAAATTCTCCAGTCTCATTTAAGACAGCACCTCCGGTTTTTTTTTCTTTCTTGCTATCTCTCAGCTCCCTAGAGAAATCTTCTTTCAGCATTGCTGAAATCAGGATACTGTCAGGATACTGCAATTCTTAACTCCCTAGGAACCATGTAGTTCCGTGGTATAGCTTTATAAAGAGATAATTAGATAATAGAAAGCAAATTTTTAGTCCTAGAACCTATTTTTCTTTTCTCTGTCTAGACTCACCCTTAGGGTAGCTATTTCTAAAGTGCCAGACTTTTTTTTGAACAATCTTGCATTTATCTTTCAGGTTAGTTTAACTAGAGTAATCTGAGCTACTTTTTCTATTTTTAGTTATTTTAAAATATTAGTATCCGTATTATCGAATATTTATATTCCAAAGCAATCACAATCCATTTAATATAACCAGGAGTACTGATAATTATTTTTCTGTTTGGCAGTTTAATATTCTGTGTTTGAACTGCTTCTTTCATAGTATATTTATTCCATTAATTATTTTGATTCCAAAATAAATTGTATAAGTTTTCTAGCATTTGAAACATTTTCATGGAAGAACTTCTGATATTGCGATATAAATAAAGTAAACATAACCCATGGTGTAAGGTCCCGCAAGCGGGACAGAGACTGCCACCCCGCCTGCTGGCCTCACGCCCACATACGCAAGACGTAGGTGGGCGATTAGCCAACTGATACGGCACCGCCAGCCGGAAAGCTGGCTTCCTAGACTACGGTTAGCTACCAATTCACTCCTCAATTTCCTCACGTTGCTGAGTGGGCTCCGGTCCCTGCACCCGGTACTTAAAATTCGCAACCCTCAAGGGTGAGATGGAACCTGGGCGCATTCTGTGGCAGGGAACCAAAGCACAGCACTCCAGCTCCATATGCCAGGCCCAGGATCATATTGCGATACAGCTATGCATAATTGAACCCTATGGTTGACAGTTCGTGTGCAGTGTCTGAGATTTTGTGGATTACCCTCCACAAAAATTATCGATATTTCTGTCAAAATGTTTATGTTGTACCACCCTGAATAAGGATAAGCATTTTCATAAAAGTATCCGCGTGTGTGTGAGTGTGTATGTGCGTGTAAGCAGCTTAAACCCAAATCTAAACGTCCAAGAATACGATAATTCGTATTCAGGTTAAGCATTTTTTAGCTACGTCACGTATCTGGTCAATATTAACACAATCGATTTTCCAACCCCCTGATCGGCACCCTATTATTTGGCACTTTATGTAGGGAAACAGAATAAATAATATTTTAAAAACTTGACATGATATTTCTGTAACGGATTTTAGATGCTCTTAAATGACTGATATTCTGATGCTTTCACATTGCCTGGTTATTTTTGTTACTTTTCAGATATTAGCTGCAAATATTTCTATTGTCCTATTAGTCAATTGCTAAAGGACGTAACAGTTCTTGCACAAGTTGGAAGCTGAAATGCAATATAGTGTCTCTTCACAATCACCAAGGCAAATGACCAAAGAAGTTGGTTCTTTGCCGCTTCTACAACGCACCATTAAGTGAATAGGTGGTCCCGAAAGATGAACGTTCACATTAAGCGAATGTTTGCTATTATTGCAAGTAATTAACCTAAGTGGAGCGTTGCTGAGCGAGGCGTTTATTGAGTCTACAGCCTTGATTCGATACTAGGGAGACATGTTAGTCCATTAGCTACTTGCTCAATATTTCACGCCAAGCTCTCGCTTTTAGAACAAACTCAGCGCCGGGCGGATAGATACAGCCAGGTGCAGTAATAACGAAGCCATTCTAAAGAAGTCAGCGATTACAATTTTACCGTATTTGCATTTAACTGTTTTCTCTCTCTTTTCGTAAATGAGTTTCGATTGTTTGTTTCCTTCCTGGATGTTCGATATATCGAACATTGGAGGGAAATTCTTTTGCCCTTCTACTTTCGGTTTTCTGTAATGCTCTTTCTTTTGGTCGGTTCGGATGGTTAGCGAGAGACGGCTGATTATTCCGCTACAGCGACGAGGCAGTGACAGTTGCTATAGTTTTCTATTGCGTGTATAGCCTATTTTATTATTAGAATGACATTGTGACTTAGATGTTCAGAGCAGCTAAGCGCAATTGGCTTCTATCACGTGATTTACTCCACGTGGGGAAGATATACTGAAGTCTCTGTTTGGCTAAAGTTAGATATGAATCGATTCCTGCTGGATGGGAACTGGGTAGCGAATGCATACTGCAGTATTTGGAGTGGAGTTCGTTGTTAATCCACTTCCAACCTTAGGACCAATATCTAACTGTAGCCAATCAACAGACATTAGATCATCCTGCCCATGTGGAGCATATCACGTAATAGGAATTGGTTCCTTTTAACTGCTGTTAAAACCTTAGTTGCGATTTCAGTATAGTTATAAAATGGACTACAATTGCGGTATCGTAGGTGCAGGTGCAAGTTTCGTTTTGGAGGTTGTAGCTATCCGAATTTTCGGGGTTTTCACCAACAGTCATGTCTCGTGTGTATAAGATATCTGATTTACTTAAAGCATGTTGTTGTTGTTGATCAGCAGTGGCGGTGCAACGTGGATAGAATCCCATGTAATATTTGACTTTCTGTCGTACCTTTACCATCTGTTTATATAGCCTATACCGAAAATGAAGCCATACTAAATATACAACTTTATTTATTTAAAGAGACGACAATTTTAACCTCTATTTCATAATTCTGGCGACCGTCGTAAGAGCGCTGTACTACCATTCAAAGTTAATCGCTAAGTGTTTTATTCAGCATTAGCTGTAATTTATGTAAATGAAACAATGATTACGCCTGCTTCAATTGTCAAACAATCCTCCCAAAATTAATATTTTCTTGTAAATACCCACATTCCCTTCTCTAAATCTCGAAGACAGTTCACCATGTTAAACAATTTACTTCGTCCTACATTTCTAAATTGTATGTACATTAACTTCATGCTAGAATAGATTTACAGTCCAGGAAATTAATATGTAGATACTTATTTTAGATATTTAAAGTGAATTCAGAATGACTACATTCATTCATAGTTAATTATGCTATAATAAGACAAAAATACTATGCTATATTAGAACAACATTCAAACATAGAAAGAAAATTAACTGATACTGCATATGTAATGAAAGCAAATAAGGTAACAGCATTAATGTTCAGGAAAATACAATATGACAAAGAACTGGATGGAGGGAACAAGTAATTATGCATTGAAAAAAACTATACAGTTGTAGATTACCAGAAGAAACAGTTTTCACCTAGCAGAGTTGCCATTTCGTTTATTTTCAAGCAAAATACAACGTTTCAACTCCGCATTAATTCCATTTATAGAACTGGGTTTTTATTTCTATTATCATTTGTGATATAAGAATCCAGGTAGATAAATTAAAAGCGATTTCTTTTTCTCCATTTCACCAAGTATGCATGTGGAATGCGAAGAGGGAACCATCAATAGGCGACACTTCTGATTTTTAAGGATAGCGACACAACTATGTCAACTAATTTGGGTAATTCACGCTCTATTCTCATGATATTATGCTTTATTCTATGGCTTTCTTAGCAACCAATTTCAGTGAAAAACGAAAATGTTACAACACCATTAGAAATAGCTGAAATACCTTTCTTTCATTTCTGAATATTCGTTTATATTTATTTAGCACATAAAATGTGAAACTCATCTAGAACAAACATGAATATCCTAGGGCTCGGTATGGATAATAAAGTTCTTTGTTTGCTTTTATTGACAACAGACTAATTATGAAATCGTTAAACCGATATAACAGCTCTTACACGTTACATTTAATGGGCATTTGAAAACATTAACACTCGGATTCACATTCATACACAATTCATAAGGCTTACGTTTTCTGCTCTTAATCATCATAAAGTGTTAAAAGCGTGTGCCAGGAACATCACTTCCACAGTTCTCTGATTCTCTGTCATTGTTAAGGCATTTAAATTGCAAAACGACCCATTATGCCCCGTACACAGCAGCAAAGGGGAGCCGAATCACAGAACGTTTCTCATGCACCGAAAAGTTTGCTTCACCATAAGACGGTCAGTAATTGGATATAGAATATGATAGAATACGATAGAGGGCACTCGGCAAGTGGACCACACTGGCCTTTTGTACCTATACCCCAAGCGGGACGTGCATGGGAGAAGGAGTCTAAGGGCGGCAGACCTCAAGTAGTTATGACAGTGTAGAGAGCGGGGTCCAACTCTTTACCAGTTGTAAACTCCCCGGTCGAGGATTACCAGCATCCCTCCTATCGCGGCCTGAAACAGTCCACGAAGAGGCTCGGAGGCCGGAGGCCATACCGCCGGAGGTGAAATTGTTTACCCAGACCATATCATCCTACCATACAGCGCCGAGACTCCTTTAGAAACTTCTACCCTTAAAGAGACTACCAGGTGAGAGATGATCTAAAATGATAATGGGTGTGAAACAGAGGTACAAGAAATTTGGAGGATGTAATTAACCTATCCAGCATTCACCTAGTGACCGGAGGAAACGTCCGAAAATATCCATAGGCCAGGTAGGTTGGTCGCGGGAACTGAACCCGAACCTCCCGAATGCGGGCTACAGACTAAATCGCCTGAGCTATCCCCCTCGGTAAGACGGTTAGTAATTGGATATATCGACATCAAGCTGAGCACCTTGAGTGAGCCAAGTCGCTGCCAGGATCAGGAAGACCTCGATTAATTACCGATGAATGAAGTGGTGCTGGCAAAGATGCGGGACATAATCGAAATAGGTCTGTTAACCTGGATAACGCTTGTAACAAATTAATTAGAGCAGGGTAGAGCAAAAAGGTACTCTCGGGGTATGCGTGGATATGTATGGGAGTAAGGATGGTTCTCATGACACTTGCATGCAAGTTTCAAACTGGTTTAATGACCGCTTCCTTTTATCATCACATCAAACTCGAAGTTGCCGACCAAGGGTTACAAATATATCACTGTTCAGAGTTACCGTATGTAGACTGCTTAGTACGCGATAACACACACGTATGAACGGACAGATATCTTTTCTAATCGCTTCTGGTCTGCCTTCGCCAGAGACACAAGCAAATGGCCGTCTTAATGGCCTGCCAGCCATGGTCTGCTTTCACTACACCTGCGTGTGTGTGACTTTCACCTTTCGAGGCCCTGTCTTTATTCACACAAAAATTCCCTTTGTGACTATTTTGTCCATTGTGATTATTAGTCTCGGTCATGCCATTATTAAGGGTCCAAACAATGCCTTTTCAAACGGAGTGTTATCCATTTAGAATTCCTGCTAAGAAAGCCCTCTTTCTCCCATGTCTTTTATTAAACGATTCAACCACCTGCCTGCACGTGTTGTAACAAAGATACAATATTCTTTGAAATCCATTACGATTATTTATTCATTGCATCCCTTAATTTCGGTATCATGCTGTTGTAATTGAACTATATGCCTGAAGATGCTATTGGTACCGGAAGATAGTGTTGAATTTCGTCGTTCTTCCACCAAGACAATCCTCACTGAGGCTCCCTAACCCAGAAGATTGGAGTGGGGCCAAATAAACACCTAGCTACCCCAACCATACTGACATCTAATGATGTGGTCGGACGAGGTGTTCCTGGCTGACCAGCACGGTAAGGTGTGTCTCCATAGACCACGTAGCTCAAGATACAATCCCAGACATTTTATGCATGCATGCTTGGATTCCAGTGTCATCCTTACTCCTATATACCCACGAACACCCGTTGATCAGACTCTTGCTCGAGACTGACGCTAGACGGCACATTGCTTCAAATTTGCATAAGGTTTCCCGAAAAGTGGTGACAACAATAAGTATAGAGTGAACCTATTTACACAGTAGTGAAGGGTACCCTGATAAGGTAAGAATCATTACGCTCATACCTGCGTTTGCTTGAGGATTTAATGGCATCATTTCTGTTCTAAGTGTAGCCTGTACACAAAAACTCTCCTGCGAAGTAGAACCGCAACGTCCGAAACTAAAGCCTGAAAAGTGCCACATGTGACCACTTGCAAGTAACTACTGGACATCCATCGCGAGCTCTGTGCTGGTGCACCTTACGTATGTATACCTGTATGTAGACTGCTGCCCGCAGGGGTAAACAATACTTCCCGCAAAGTGTTGGACTATTATGCTTATACTCCTAAGTATTCTGGACTCATTTTCGGGTACTTCCAGCTATTCTCCGCAACTGACTTATAGCACACAGACCGCACAGAGAGCAGAAATATTGTCATCAAACTCCCAAGTAAATGCAGGTATGAGCATAGTGATAATGCCCTTGTCAGGATTTCTTTTATAAGGAGACAAGGCTAACATAAGCTTGGTTGAAGTATCTATGGAATAAGAGAAGAGTTGAGACGTTTAGTATAAAGAAGAAAACTCCTGTTAACTTTAACCACACACGTTTATTTTACAAATCTACAATCACCATACAATAATAATACCAAAAGACTTATATCTTCTCTAGGAGGACAAAAGACTGTAGTGATTAAAGACTACAGATGGCGTGGGCGTCTTGAATCTCCCACAGCACCACATTTCCCGTTGGTATTCTCGGTTCTGTTTGGTGGAAGATGATCGTAAACAATAACAATAATAATAATAATTTCCTGGGGTTAGGTTGTTAGCACTACATTAGGATTAGGATTACTACGAAGGGGATTCGGCTCTGGGACCAGTTTTGATCTATTTTATCTATGCCCCCAAGTAGGGCACCCCCGTGAAGAAGGATGAGGTGAAAGGAGACAGAGCGAGGCCGTCCCAAGGAGCCACGACAGTGCAGAGGGCATAGCACCTACACTTTACCTAGATGGAAGCCTCCTCCAGTTAGGTCAGGACAAAGTACATTCCCCGTACTGTGGTTGGAAAGCGGTCCCAGCAGCCAGTTTGGAGACCGACAGCTGAGCTACCAGAGAAGGAAGTGGTTCACTCAGAGCATATCATCCTGCCATGCACCGCGAGACACCAGCCGACACTTCTGCCCAGATGAGAGATGCTGTGAAATGATAATGGAGATGAAGGGAAGGGACAGGAAATTCGGGGGCTCTAATTAACCTACGAATGAGCCAGCATTTGCATGGAGACCCGGGAAAACTCCAGAAAAACCCCATGGGTCAGGTACGTCAGCTACGAGAATTGAACCCATGGCTTCCTGAATGCGGGCCACAGTCCAAACCACCTGAGCCATTCCCTCAGTCAGTACTATACTAACCTAAAGGTTTATGTAGTTCAAACTGTGACTTAAATTACTTCATTCACGCGTTGGTTCCATGTACTTACATTTGTATTCTTGTAGCGTAAAGATGAGAGAATGAACGTCGCGTAAACCCCACTCAAGTGAAATACGTCTATTATGTTACAAATGTACGCACATTAATTCCGGTCATGCAAACGAGCAGTAAAGAGAAGCAAATTTGAATACAAGAGCGCAGGTAAACTGCAAAAGGCATAAAAACCCCAAACGAAGTAATGAATAACTTATACTTTGGAGGGAATACAGTGCCGGAGAGTTTACTACATAGTAAAATGCTCCCCAAGAATGCACCACTTGCCATTACGACGTACATTCAGGTTTGCTCATGAAAATTCCACTGTCAGTTTAGCAGGAAATACCGCAAGAAGTTCCATTGTGTTACTCAGAGATTAGCGGTGACTACGTAAACATTCGTAGGATGCTATTTGCTAAATTCCCACTCCATCTTGTATGGATATAAAGGTAAGTATTAGTTTAAGGTTCCCGAAGGAGGGTCTCGATGCCAACAATGTGCTCCCGTTTTCCTTGTAGTTTACTGTTAGGATATGATCTTCATTCATCTCAATCTTGAGTCGGTATGGATTTACTTACGAAATCCCATCCATTTCAATACACGTGTCCCAGAAGATTGACAATAAGGCTAGAATGCATTGTTTGGAATTGTCCCTCTGCATATAGTCCATTTATAATTAGACGGACATCGCAACCAATGTTCCTGGTCGCAACATTTGGGCCACGCCGTGGCTGAGTGGTTAGACCACTTGGCTCTCATCAAGGCGGCCCGGGTTCGATCCCAGACCACCGTAAAGTGAGATTTTTGGTGGACAATACGGCGCTGAGGTAAGATATCTACGGGATCTCCGGTTTCCTCCGCCATCTCATTCCACCGGTGCTCCATCTTCATCTCATTGTATCATCAGTGTCGCTGCCTGCCGTATGTAGAAAAAGCGGGCCCACCTCGGTGGCGTAGATGATAGCGTGTCTGCCTCACGTTCAAGAGGTCCCAAGTTCGAATCTCGGTCAAGGTGAGCTACGTGGATAAGGTTTTTCCGGAGTTTTCCCTTATCCTTAAATACGAATGTCGTGTAACTCTAAGCTCCGTGGACCCTCGACACATTTGAGCATCATTTCAACTATCAACGTAGGCACTACACATTTCATTTCGCATCACTTAGTCACTGACTACAGTATCATTCATTGCCATCCTGCTTTCGTCCATTAGGTATCGTTTCAAATTTAACTTTAGCCAATCAAAAAACTCAGAATATCTTACCCTCATGGAGTAAATCACGTAAGAAGAGCTGATTTTCCTTTATTGTTGTGAACAAATATTTAATACGTAACTATAATGAAGCACTATAAAAGGGTAGTGCCAGACTGAAAAATTCAATGACATAGCCGGGATTTGTACCACAGATCTTCTGGTCTGCGTCCAGCCGCTCTAAACCATTGAGCTACTATGTCCAACGTGCCAACATGACATTAAATTCTCCAACTGACTCGTATTTTTCCGGTAAACCACTTAGGAGTTCTCATAAACACATGAGACAACTACCTGAATGGCGACTTACTATAATGTGAGTACTTTAAGTCCCGGGCTTTATAGTTCGGACCACTATTAGGTACAATTAATGGAAATTAATTGTTCTATGACACTAGTCGTGTGCAGGACGCACTATGAAAGGGTAGAGCCAGACTTGAAAATTCAATGCCATAGGCAGGATTTGAACCACGGATCTACTGTCATGTTGGCACATTAGCCATAGAAGCTCAATGGTTTAGAGCGGCTGGACAGAGACCAGTAGGTCCGTGGTTCAGATCTCGGCTATGGCATTGAATTGTTCAGTCTGGCTCTACCCTTTCATAGTGCGTCCTACACACGGCTAGTGTGAAAGAACAATTAATTTCTATAATGAAGCAGATTATCAATATATATCAAAAACACACTTCCTCCAAAAAGTCATAGTTCTGGACTATTGTTTTATTCTTAGACGAGTTAAAATTGACAACACATGGATTCTGATATAGTTAAATGCATGTTAGATATTGTTTTATCCATTTATTTACATGTTGGATTATAGAACCTCTGCTTTTTCTCCTTTTAACACATGACTACAGTGAAGATTAATTGTTCTTTCACACTACCGGAGTATAGGGCAAAGCTTGGAAAGGTAGTGTCAGAATTCAATGCCATTGCCGGGATATGAATCACACAGCTCCCGGTCTCCATCCGGTTGCTCTTAACCATTGAGCTACCATGGTAACGTGCCAGCGTGACATAAAATCTTGCAGCTGACTCTCATTTCTCCTGTAAACCACTAGGAATTCTCATACACATTTGAGACAACTACCTTACCTTGCCCTATACATGGGTATTTTGAAAGAACATTTAATTTCCATAAACTGACCTAATAGTGGTCTAAATTATAATGACTGGGACTTTAAAGTAGTTACTCGTTGCACGTCGCCATTAAGGTACTTGTGTCATATGTATGTGAGAACTTCTAGTGGTTTACCGGCAAAATGCAAGTCCAATGGATAAATTAATGTGATGCTGATACGTTGTCATGGTAGTACAATGGTTGAGAGAAACACGACGGAGACCGGGAAATCCATAGTTAAAATCCCGGCTATGGCGTTAAATTTTTCAATCTGACTCTACCTTTACAAATATTGTTCCATGTTTCATACATCATTCACCTAAGAAGTGGACATAACTGGCAGGTATTTCTAATGTGTGATTTTGTTATTTTATATTTATATATTATACATTTTTTGTCTAGGGTTGATGCCACAGAAAAGAGTTATTCCTGAAGTCTTAATGTAGCATAAAATATGCATCATGTTAAGGGTTTTCCAAATTGATCAAGTTGTAACGTGTACGCAAGGCTTTGAAAAATACAGTATAGTACTTAAAACTGACAAGGCAGCAATCATTTTAGCTACCCTATAGGGTAAATTACCAAAACAGCGCCTAATTTGGTTGAATGATGCATAAGCTGGAAATACGTGCATTAGTGGTTTCGAATGCGTTAAGGTGTTTTACTCTTTTTGTGGGATTTGAGAACTATGTGATACGTTTTGCTTTTATTGAACAAAAGGTAAATATTTATATGTTGAGGGATAAAAGCCGTTTTAGTATCAGTTATTTTAAGTCATAGAAGAGTGTTATTTTTGCTACATCCCAAAGCCAAACTAACCGAAGTTCATGGTGCGGAATGGCTGAGACAGCGGTTTCGTCTATGGCCTGCATTCGAGAGGTCCGGGTTCGATTCTCGTGGCCAGCCTATACGATCTACGGTTTTCTAGGGAGATTTCACGGGTAGCCAGGTGAACTCTGGATAGTTTAATTACATCCCTCTAATTTCCTGTCCCTCCACTTCATCTCCATTATCATTTCATACCATCTCTCATCTGGTGGTCTCTTTCAGGGTAGAATTGTCGGCAAGTCTTGTCGCTGGATCGCAGGGTTATATGCCCCTGGTAAATACTTTCTACTCCGTTAGGACAGTCTCTGGGCCGTTTCAGTGGGCCGTTTCAGGACCAACGTGGGTGGGATGCCTGTTGTACTACGAGTTTCCATGTGGTAAAAATATTATTCCTTCCCTCTGCACTGTCGTGACTCCTTGTGTCGGACGCCCTCTATCTCCTCTCATCACATCCTTCCTCCCTGGCATCTCCGCTTCAGGCGTAGGTACAACAGTACAAAACTGGTCGCAGTGCCCAATTCCCTCCTATCCTATCCTAACCGAAGTCCAACTGTTCATAGGCTTTCCTAACTTGCTGCCAGTACTTGATGAACCCTCCACCATTTAGAGCCGCGTTTGGTTTATTTACATCGACTCAGAATGCAAATTTTACCCAGCTGTATCAAACATACCTGCCAAAATAGGTAAATATATTTCAAGGAATTAGAGAGTTTAAACATAGGTGTCTGTAGCATAGATTTACACACTTGGACAGATAAGTTCAACCTGCTGCTTAAATGTAATCTTTAAAGTGTACATAGCTAAGCAAAGTGAATAAGACTCAACACTCTTCTGCTGTTTTAGAGATAGACGAAACAAAGCACTCTCCATCTATGTAACATGAGAAGATAATTATGTATATGTTTTGGTGAAGTGCAAAATGTAGTATTTCATGTACTTACATAATTATGATACACTCTTTAGAGTAGATTCGGGGAAGATGCCTAAAGTTTGCAATTCTATCGGGCAGCAACTTATAAACTGTATCGTACTCGGTCCCTGCACTCTGAAGTAAAGGCAAACATTTATTTTCACGTACACATAGTGAGATAGTAAATGTTAATCTACTTTTATATTTAAATGGGATTGTAACATCATGGTATTTCCTGGCAAAACTATATTACTATATCCTGGTTTACTTTAAGAACCGAGCAACGAGTCAAATAACTAGAAACAGTAGCCGCAGGCTTCATGATAAATTCAGCGTTCTCAGCCAATGAACTTGGGGACAGATGAATCGTAACCAGCACTTAATGTAGTCTTTGAACGTACATGGTGATATAGAAAATTCGGGAACTCTAATATACCATGGTAGGGATTTTGCTGACATAGCTGGTAAAACATCCCCCCCACTCTGTCTAGTCGAGTGAGAATATTTAAAGTTGCAAACCTTGGCAGTCACATTTTCAGTCTAGTTTGAATTCTTCAAGAGGGGCCACGTTTAATCTTTGTCGCCACGTTTTCCATCGGCGGTATTAGCCACTTACACTTCCCACCAAATACAAAACACATTCTCGAAGGTAAGCTCCGCCCGGAGTTCGGTATCATTATCTAATTATCCTTAATATTTTATCCCAGAGCCTCTTCAAGGCTTCAGTGTGGCTGCTGCCTTAACGTCTATAATTGAACTTAGTAACTCCTGATACAAGAATCCACTCTCCTCTACTTTGCCCCCTCTCGCCCTACCATCTAATTCCCGTTATGCATCCCCTGTCACGCCAGGCAACCCCTGGATTGCGACAGGACATCACTCTGACAAACGTCTGTCCTTTATGAAACAAACAAACATAACATACAAATTGAAACGATACATTGCTAATAGCGCAAAAGTATCTTCAAATACGCATTTAGCCTACCTCTGTGAATTGGGGTTAGTGAGTCTACCTCACATAAAGGACACCCCGAGTACGAGTCTCGGCCAGGATGTGTTACCTATATAAGGTTTTTCCGTGGTTTTCCCTTATCCTGAAATATCATTTTTGGGTACCTCTTAGCCCAATGGAAACTTGGTCGTTTGAGCATAATTTTACCCATTTCATTTCATCCTCCGACATACCGTATGTTGGAGGATGTTAAAAAAATTCTCATCAACTTAAAGTGCAAGAGGAAAATAAACATACTTAGCACCATGTATACTCTTCAGTTGCTCCAAATTGAGTACATTTTACCAATAGGTAAAGTGGCATCTCAACCTAATGATTGTGGCACATGTCACTCTTTTCTTAGGAAAAGATATCGAATTCCATTCGCTTTTCTTTTCTTTTGAAAATACCTTGAACGTATCTTATACAGGTACATCTAATTGGGGCCAATCATTTGAATAATACCTACAAATGACCATAAGCTATGACAGAAATGATAGAATGAATCGCTTTACAGCTTCCCAAGTGTATGGCATCCCGTCCAGAAATCTAAAACGACGATTAGTGAATAAAGATGACAATATGTTTCGAATTATTAAACAAGGTTCTTTACAGAGCTATGACAATCGTCTCATTCGGGATATTATCCGGGAATTCTTAAGAGTTCCTGAGCTTCCTCACTGAAGCACAGATACAACCTGTATTACCACCCAGTGTTCAACCTAGGTTTGAAGCTTGTGCCTAGTACCCATACAACCAGAAGAAAATTCCAGAGGAGACTTTTCACATTTCTAATGTAGTTACTACATGAAGGAAGACAACCCGACAAAGCAGGGTGTGCTCCAGCTCGTCTCCCAGAGAAAGACAACGATAGAGTTGGAGCAGGGATTCATAATGTTATGATGCCAGAAATATCCTTTGAAGGAATTACTCCTGTTCCTGTCTTGGAACCGTTTCCATATTAGCATAGCATATATCTGCAACTCCCATAGAACAACACCGAATAGAAGATACAGGAGCTCAACGAGAGCGACTTAAAAGCAAGAGATCTGTTCCGAATTGATGAAGGATTAGAAAACTAACCAGCTCAGACAAAGATAGTGACAATTTTCTGAGTATACTATGCATTACTATGATAAAATCAGATCAAAAGTAGAGTGGATTCAGAACATAGTTTACAATAAATGACTGCATGAAACTGGCAAGTAGGAAGAAAACATCTCCAATAACAGCACAAAGGTACCCTGATTTCATGTGGAAGCACACATTACATTTTCTTACTTTATATAAGTTTACATTTACTTTACGTTTTATTACTTATGTTCATATTAAATTTGCGCTTTGAATTATATATTTAGCTGAATTGTACCGTAAATACACAAAGATTGTGCTTGAATCTCCTGCCAATATTATTGCAATATCATCCCGGGGCCGGAAACCTGAACTACACTGTTCCTGACAAAATGCAAAAGTCATACAACTAATAGCGCTAGTGCAAAACTACAGAACTGGCCCCCATACAGAGGAGGTTCCTCAGTGAATGCTAGTTTTGGGCCCAACCAGCTCGACATCTTTACCCGATATTCTCTGTACCAGATGCTGAGCCATGTGTGTTTTATTTTAATTTCTTTTGCCTAAATTTCTTGAGGCCCATCTACCATATATGTTGTTACATTTCTAAATGAACAATCTTCAGATATGAAATTTAAAGTTTCAAAGAAATCTTAAGATATTCTTCCCCTATATTTAACTTAGGTTAGGTACTGATACTGTCAGAAGTGCATCCTGATCATATCCTGAAAGAGAGAGGACTTTTCTAGTAAATTTGACCAATCTTAACAAACAGGTAATAGGATCACATTAATACATTTACAACTCAATTATACATGATATTGTCGAAAGAAAGCGCCAAATAATGGGACTTTGCACATTATTACGAGGGGAAAGCAGTGATATGGCTCTATTTTTAACCTTATACTTTCTTGTTTAGAGAGTGTGAGTGAGTGAGTGTGTGCTGCTTAAGGGCCCGTCGACAACAAGGTCATTTGGGCCCCAAGTTAACATTAAAACCTAAAAGCTATAAAAAAAAATAGCTAAAATGTAAAATGTAATAAAACCACTCAACTGTTAAAAGGACGTAAAAACCATCTAAAACTTATAATTTAAAATCTCTAAAATTAATCAATATAAAATACAAGTTATACTTGTTTGATAAAACCGATTTTAAAAACGAACCGCAGAACCTTATCCACGGCCACTGGGTCGTTCCCTAAAATACCGTGCAAGTTAGCTCTAAGGCCCAAAGACTGGCGAACGCGGGTGTATTGCGGGCAATCCAGCAATACATGCCGCACGGTGAGAGGTACTGCACACGGAGCACACACAGGGGCCGGTTCCCCTCTTAAGAGATGTCCATGAGTTGCACGTGTGTGCCCAATTCTCAGCCGGGTGAGTATCACCTCGGCCCGCCGGTTATCCCTGCAAGAAGTTGGCCAGGTTGTACGCTCTCCTTTATCGCCCGGAGTTGTGTGCCTTCTAACGCTGTCCAGGATTGCTGCCAAGCAGATAGGAATTGGCCACGGAAAAAACGTTGCTATGGCACGCTAGTTGTTAACTCCGGGGTATACGGCAAGCTGACTTAGCAGCCGCGTCCGCCTCCTCGTTCCCGGAAATCCCCACATGACCTGGGGTCCAAGTAAAAACAAAATTGTATCCGCGAAACAGCATTTGCGATATCTGGGCCTGTATTTTTATAACAAGGGTGTGAACGGCAGTGTGCTGTTGCAAGGCCTGAAGAGCACTTAGAGAGTCAGTGCAGACGATAAAAGAGCCAGGAGCTAACTTGCAAATAAAAAGGAGCAAATAAAAGATGGCATACAGCTCTGCTGAGAAGACCGAAGTGGAGTCCAGAAGTCGAAATTTATGAGCCTCACCGTTACTGAAGAATGCGCAACCCGTAGTGTTACCTAACTGAGAACCGTCTGTAAAGACCGGAACATAGTTAGGGTAACGGCCCAGTAATTCGGCAAAAAGTTGTTGGAACACCGAATGTGGAGTAGCGAGTCTAGAATTGTTTGAAAGAGCGAGATCGAACTCGCACGATTGAGCTGCCATGCAGGATAAGGGCAGATGGACGACCTCTCCACGCGAGGCATTCGGAGGCCATGGGAATGTAGGAGATCACGAAATCTTAATCCCACGTGGCGTGTCTGAGAACCAGGGCGCATATAACCGTGGACTAAATCTGGACACAGAACTGGTTTAAAACAAGAATGATTGGGGTAATTTGCCAACTTCGAAACGTACGAGCAGAGTAACAGCAGGCGACGAATATGGAGTGGAGGTTCGCCTGAGTCCGCATACAGGCAGTCGACTCGACTGGTGCGGAAAGCTCCTGTGGCAAGGCGGATGCCAGTGTGATGCACGGTGTCTAAAAGGCGAAGTTTAGAGGCGGTCGCTGCGCCATAAATAAAACTGCCATAGTCCAGCTTGGACCGAACCAGAGAGCGGTACAGCCTCAACATTACCGTGCGATCGCCCCCCCCCCCCCCAAGATGCTCCAGATAATACCTTGAGCACCCGAAGAGACCGATCGCAAGAGGCTCGAAGGTGACGAATGTGGTGCTCCCAATTTAGTTGTCGGTCCAAGTAGAGGCCCAAGAACTTCAGGTGCGAAACAAATGGCAGGGGTGTGCCGTTCAAATGAAGATCAGGAGGCGGGTGAATACCTCGTAGGCGGTGAAAGTGGATACACTGCGTCTTCGCAGCTGAAAAACGGAAGCCAGTTTGAAGAGCCCAAGCTGCTAGCTGGGTAATGGTCAGCTGCAGTTGGCGCTCAATGTGATCTATGTTGGCAGACCTATAATAGACTGCAAAGTCGTCAACAAGGAGGGATGATGGAATTCCACTTCTAACGGCACTAGTGATGCCGTTAATCGCTACGGCAAAAAGGGTGACGCTCAAAATCGACCCTTGAGGTACACCGTTCTCCTGTATTCGCTCCTGGGATATCGTGTTTCCTATGCGCACACGAAAACGGCGAAGTTTTAAAAAATTGCATAAAAACTCGGGTAGATGACCACGCATACCGTAACCATGTAGGTTACGGAGAATGCCGTACCGCCAGGTGGTGTCATAGGCCTTCTCCAGGTCGAGGAACACGCCCACGGCGTGCTGTTTCAGTAGAAAGGCATCGGAAATATACCCCTCAAGGCGTGTTAGATTATCGACACTTGAGCGATGGCGACGAAAACCGCATTGCAAGTTGGACAGATGATTATGTTTTTCTAGCCACCAATTTAACCGAGCGTTTATCATTCGCTCCAAGGTCTTATAGATGACACTCGTTAGGCAAATGGGGCGGTAGCTAGGTGGTAGCGTGCGGTCCTTTCCGGGTCGAGGGATGGGGATGACGATGCCCTCTCGCCAGGAGGAAGGGAAAACCCGCTCATGCCAAATGCGGCTATAGATGTTTAAAAGGAAACATAGCGCCTCAGATGGAAGATGTAGCAGCATCTGTCGGTGTACGTCATCGGGACCTGGAGAAGAATCCTTTGCTAACGCCAGAGAATGCGCGAGCTCGGCTGCGGTAAAAGGTTGGTTGTACGGCTCGGTGCAGTCACTACTGAAATTAAGTGGTACCCGCTCCGCCTTTTCCTTAATAGGCAGGAAGAGAGCGTCATAGCGGGCAGTTTGGCTCGTAGCAGCAAATGTGGTAGCTAGAGCTTCAGCTATGTCCTGCTCGGTGGTGCACATGGAACCGTTGATGGCAAGGCCGGGAATTACCGTCCGGCGATACTTGCCATACATCCGCCGAACAGCTGACCATACTTGTTGGGTAGAGCTGCGCCGGGAAAGCGAAGACACAAAGGCTTCCCAAGATTTACGCTTAGCGTTGCGCAGTATAAAGCGTGCCCTAGCGCGAGAACGTTTGAAGGCGACGAAGTTCCCTTCCGTCGGGTGCCGCTGAAAAATGCGCAAAGCACGTTTGCGTACTTTGACAGCCAAACTGCATTCCTCAGACCACCACGGTACAGGGATACGACGTGGTGTAGGTGAACCTCGAGGAATGCTGGATTCTGCTGCGAGCAGGATCGAGCAAGTAAAATATTCGACCATTTCATCGATGGTGTCGAAACCATCGTCGATGAGGTGTATGAGGGATTGGAATTTTCCCCAGTTAGCTTTGGAAATAATCCAGCGAGGATGTCGAGAAGGTACACATTGGCGGCCAGAAAAATGAATGTTAATGGGGTAATGATCACTGCCAAAGAGGTCGGAAAGTACTGACCACTCAAGTAGTGGTACTAAAGACGGACTGCAGAAAGAAAGGTCTAGTACGGAATGTGTACCATAAGCGGATGATAGGAATGTCGGGTCACCAGTATTTAGCAGAAGCAGGTCAGCCTTATCGAAGACGTCTACTAGGAGGCATCCACGGACGTCATCAGTGTCTGATCCCCAGAGCGTGTGCTTGGCATTCAAATCTCCCACAAGGAGTAGTGGTGAGGGGAGCTGAGCCAATAGAGCTAGAAGATCACGCTCTGGAACTATACTGAGCGGCGGCAGGTACATATTACAGATGGTAAAACTGATGCTCTCCAGCTGTATCCGAACGGCCACAGCTTGTAATGGTGTGGTGAGAGGAACCTTGGCGGCTGAGATGTTAGGCGCCACTAAGGTAGCAACGCCACCGCTTGCACGCATACCTGCAAGAGAGTCGCTTCTAAATGCAGAGAAAGAGTGAAGGTGTAACGAGTGATTGGGATGTAAGTGGGTTTCCTGGAGGCAAATAATTGATGGTGACCGTTGAGAAACTAAATGTTGTAGGTCTTGAGCACGAGCTCGAAAACCATTGACATTCCACTGGATTATTTCCATTTAGAGTGACTTAATGGGCTGTCTTAACTTTTTTCTTGACCATGGATGACTTGGGGCCCACGATGTGAAAGGCGCTAGCGTCCTGCGACTCTCCAGATGTACGAGAGTCAGAAGAACTCCTTCGGCTCGCTGAGCGAGACCGGGATTTCTTCGAAGGTGTGCGACTGCGTGATCTATGTGATGGCCGTGATCGGTTTCTTACAAGCACTACTTGGTTAGCAGTACTTGTGGACGGCTTCGGTACTGGTGTCTGTGAGGTTGAAGTGGTGGCGGTGGTGGTGGTAGTAGTAGTGCTGTTGGTAGCTGTAGGTGTGTTACGAGACGTGGCAGGAAATTCGGTCTGTGTGGACGCGTGAGCAACAGGGATGTGTTGGACGGCAATAGTGGTACCAGGAGTGCGGCGGACGGCTGATGCATAGTTGCTGGTGGTAGATGGCTTCAGTTGTTCGAAGCGCCGTCGTGCCTCAGGAAATGTGAGGCGTTCCTTAACGCGCAGCTCCTGAATACTCTTTTCGTCCAGGAATCGTGGACACTGTCGCGAGCTCGAAGGATGATCTCCGCCACATTAAACGCAGCAGGGTTTTCGGCTGCAGTTCGGGTCTTCGTGAGCCGGAAGGCCACATCGTTCACACAGGGCTGGATGGTTACACGAGCCCTTAGTATGTCCGAAGCGCTGGCACTGAAAACAGCGCATGGGGTTCGGCACATATTGACGGACGCTAGCACGCTCATATCCACAGTAAATGTATTCAGGTAATTTAGTGCCTGAGAAGGTTAGAAAAACTGTGCGGAGGGGATATTCCTTGCCGTCCTGTTTGCGGGTTAACCTGTATGCTTGACAGACAAGCTGATCTGAGAGACAGCTAACGATTTCCTCGCTGGCAAGACCATCTAAGCTGGAGGTGGTGACTACTCCTCTGCAAGTGTTCAGCGATTTGTGTGGGGCTACCCGGATTGGGTAGGAGCCCAACAAATTCGCTTTCTGTAGCTTCTTAGATTGGTCTGCGCTGGTACTCTCTAACAATAATGTACCGTCTCGTAGGCGCGTCGCATTCTTAACAGGGCCACTGATTTTATCTAGTTCACGCTTTATATAGAACGGACTTAAATCTTTGAACGTTTTGCCTTCACATGCCAAGGTCATTACCAAGAACGGGTCAATGAAAGAGGGTTTGCGCGGATACATTTTGATTAGGACCCCCATCCGGAACCGTTGGCGTCAGCCTGCCATCCGGGGGTTAAAAAAGAAAGACACCGAATCTTCACGGTCTGTGCCGTCATGGGGACCTCACCCATGACCGATCTCATTTGTACCTCAGAAAAGCTACCCTTCAATATCCACTGCTTGTCCGTATGGGTAAACCGTTCACCACGCACACCCCGGTTTTATGCCCCTACCACAGGAATAACCGCATGTGGCTCCCCACTTTAGGCCGCGCTGTGCATAAAGGGCACACGCGGATTCAGGGGACTTGTGGTTGATTACACCGGGGTTCCGTCAGCGGTAACACGTCCGGTCCGTGATACTAACCCAACGGCAAAACGCGGCCGTCGGGAGATTACCACAGACCGGGCCCTCAAGGAGCTACGTGGGTGTACTTGACGGTGTGGACGGGCTCCGCACCTAAGGCTACACATAGGGGCAGTGCGAAGGGTCCGCTCAACCTTCACTTTTGAGACCTCCGGAGAGCACACATGTCGGAAGCCGCGCTGAAAACCGTGGGACAGAACCACGGAGATAGGAGAGATCCCTGCTGGTGAGACAGGAGTTATAAACCTAAGACCTTAAGTGCTAATAATTATAATAAAAAACTAGAAGGGGAAGAAGGTGATGCATACTGATCAGCAGTAGCACAGCGTGGCACAGTTGATGGAGGTGAGGGGGATGAAATGAGGGTGAGTGGCTAGGGACCCCGGGTTCGCCAATCCCGTACCTACCGTAGTAGGTCCCTGGGGGAGAATACCAGAGCCTCTTCTGCCAGTTTTCGGGGTTACTGATGGGCCTTCTCGGCAGCCGTAGCGGTCGTGGGTACACTAAGTCCCCACCGTACATCACCCCATCAGTCAGTCCCCTACTTCCTATTGCCCACCCCTCGGGACGAGGACCGCAGAGGTTGGATTTTGAGGGGCTCTTGTTTAGAGATAAGTACTTTGTATCTGACAGCAAAACTGATTATAGGAAAATGGTTGCGTTCTTATAGAACCTACACTAGAAGATAAAGCTTTAAATTTAATTTCGATAAGAGTATGGTACTGTCAACCAGGGTCTGTAAGTATAATCCCTTAAGCTCTAAAAGCACTCAATGCCAAAGCCTTTGTTTGTTTCAGCTCATTTGTAAATTAGAAAGGGGATAAGTAACATATTCTCATGTTTCCTTAAGCTGATGAACTCCGTACAGCATGCGAAAAACAAAATACGCTCTGAAGAGAAAATTGAAAATTATTTTACTTTGGGAATTTGTTCCATTAATTAATATTCTTATAATCCTAAGCCGATCATAGAACACAGAAAACTCTGCATCTAATTTTGTTCATGGAGAACTCCTTGAGCTCCTCCCTTTTATCTCTTATTTTGACTTCTGTACTATAAGCTTGCATGTAGTCTCAATGCTTAGTCCACAATGCTTTAAGGATTACATTCAAGTGCGATTCTGCCTGTAAAGATGAATAGTATTTAAGTTGGTGGTCACCTAGTAACATTTTAGAACACTAATGTAAATCTGAAATTTTATTTCACTTTAGACTCTATTCACTGGTAAACTATAAGTTCCTTGTCTATACAGACCTTGAGGTCTATAAAAAGAAAAGTAACTGCCATTAAAATGCCTGTATTTCCTATCATTCCATATTTAAATAAGATCTCAATGTAGACTTGGGTATAAATATTACTCGATCTCGTTTTACGTTACAAACAATGCACCAGATTTCATAACATTTATTTTATAATATTTCGTGTCCTATTCGAAGTTGTAGCATTTTGAGAAGACTTGATGTTGAAACTACACTTGATTTTGTACCCAGACCTTAAA
>CM060948.1:57769815-57862315 GCA_030765055.1 Mantis religiosa | reverse complement strand
TTCATGAATTGCAGACTTATCGAATTTTTTCTAACATGTCACCGGATAAAACACGAATGTTCTAGAATGTAACTATATCGGTGCCGGCAGGTCTTTCGCCTCTGTGATAAACTAGCCGTCTCTTGTTTATCGGCGCTATCGTTAATTGCCGGCTCTTTGTGAATGCTAGCCGCCTATCAGTTCCTTTGTGTACACTAGCCGCGTGATGGCAAATAACGGCTCGCGACAGGAATAAGCACAGCACTTTAACTGTGCTTAATAATTAATATTCTTCGACGTTAGTATAAACTTTGAACATTTCAGCAAAGCACACCGCTGTCGGATATTAGGTTCGTACACTCTGCTCTTACTGTATTCATATTTCCTTAATACTAAACCTGCCCAGAAATAATTTCCTTCAATCAATATTAATCAGAGCTTAACAATTATGACGCTTTTTTACTGTTCTATATTTCTAAATAGAAGAATCATAAACACACCGCATAACATAAAGGAAAAATGGCACGACTTCTATCTGCCATGTTCCCTTTCTGAAACGTTTCCATGAATCACTGATTGCATAAATTTGAAGAAGTCTCTGTAAAAGATGTATTCTCAGATTTTTATGAATGAATGTGTAGTGTTTATCGCCCGCTTTTACTACATACGGCACCGCAGGCGGTGACACTGATGATACATGAGATGAAGATGGAGCACCGGTGGAATGAGATGGCGGGGGAAACCGGAGGTCCCGGAGAAAACCCGCCCCAGCGCTTCGTTGTCCACCACAAATCTCACTTTGCGGTCGTCTGGTATCGAACCCGGGCCGCCTTGGTGAGAGCCGAGCGGTCTAACCACTGAGCCACAGCGCGGCCTACAAATTTTTATGACAAAGGAGCTATGCACTTCTCCTTATTTTTTTAATTTATCGTCGTGCAACATTAAGTAATATTGAACGATGAATTAAAGGGTGAAATTATGTTCAAATGAGCCCAAGATCCATACAGCTTATAGTTATCATCTTTAAGGATATGAGAATACCCCGGAAAAACCTCATCCAGATAATTACACCTGCCCGAGATTCGAACACCAGATCTCAGGAAATTGAGGCAGCATCCTACAGAGGCAAATTATTTTCCTCGTTATGGAAATAGTGCTTTACATAAAAATATCTGTATTTTTGCACCCTTTAATTATCTATCATAACCGACGAAGAACAGGTATGGGCTTGAAAATTACTGGTTTAAAAATACAGTTTATTTTTTGTAAATGGCGTTCTCCAGCGTTATGTCACATAGGAAGATCAATCAAATTATGGTCAAATGAGCCCGGGGTTCATAGACCTTAGAGTTACCTACCAGCCATCGTTCAGGATAAGGCAAAGTTCCGATAAAGTCATATCCAGGTAAATTATCCTAACGGAGTTTATAAGCCGGGGCATTTTGAAAGTGAGGCAGGCACGCTATGACGTACGCTACAGATGACAACATATTTTATGCACAGATATCTAAGATTGAGTGCGCGTTTTTTTTTTTTTTTTTTTTTTTTTTTTAAGTTTAAGGACCCGGTGAACGCTAGATATTTTGGTCCTGAAGTCAAAAGTTTAAAACGTTAAAAACGTGATACTTTGACGGTAAAATATAATATAAGAAAGACAAAACATTAAATATAGCAATAATAATAATAATAATAATAATAATAATAATAATAATAATAATAATAATAATAATAATAATAATAATAATAATAATAATAATAATAATAATAATAATAATAATAATAATAATAATAATAATAATAATAATAATAATAATAATAATAATAATAATAATAATAATAATAATAATAATAATAATAATAATAATAATAATAATAATAATAATAATAATAATAATAATAATAATAATAATAATAATAATAATAATAATAATAATAATAATAATAATAATAATAATAATAATAATAATAATAATAATAATAATAATAATAATAATAATAATAATAATAATAATAATAATAATAATAATAATAATAATAATAATAATAATAATAATAATAATAATAATAATAATAATAATAATAATAATAATAATAATAATAATAATAATAATAATAATAATAATAATAATAATAATAATAATAATAATAATAATAATAATAATAATAATAATAATAATAATAATAATAATAATAATAATAATAATAATAATAATAATAAAAAAAAATATATAAAACGAAGGTTAGAACGTTAACAGTTTGCACATGAGAGCATTTAAAGACTAAAAACGCTGCTAATGTACCAAACGTGGTGTGCTGTAGATTAATGTCGAGGAATGCTAGAATCTACTGCGAACAAAATCAAACAGGTAAAATACGCCACTATTTCATCGATGGTCAAAGTCTTCTTCTTTGCGATGTATGAGGGAACGAAATTTCCCCTAGTCAACCTTGGAAATAATCCAGCGAGGATGTCGTGAAGGTACAAGATATTGGCCTGATAGAAGAATGTTAATCAGGGAATGATCACTGCCAAATAGGGCGGAAAGCACCAACCAATCAAGGAACGGAACTATCCTGGGCTACAGAAAGAAATGTCTAAAGCCAGGTGTGGAACCTACACAGATGATAAAAAGATAACGATACCGGTTTTAAATAAAAGTAAGCCTAGCGTATCGCAAACGTCTGCGTGAGGGAAACAACGAGCATCGTCAATATCGGAGTCCCAAAGAGTATGATTGTCTTTCAGATCTCATTATTAGAAAATGTAGGAGAATCTGTAGCAGTAGTGACCGAATATCCTTCTCCCATATGAAACAGAGTGCAGGCATTTAGGTACTACACATATAACGTCCATATACTATATATATATATATATATATATATATATATATATATATATATATAGTACATAGGAATCACTCTGCAAACGTACAGCCACAGCTCCCGTCATCAGGGTGATTCCTATGTACCAAAACCTCACGAATACGAAGGGCGTGAACAGGTTACAAATAAGTTTCTTGTAGGCACATAATTGATAGTAAACACTGCGAAAATAAATACTGTATATCCGGAGCACAAGACCGCAACGCATCAAAATTCCACTGGAGTATTTTCATGATGAGAAATAGATTAGCAGAGATTCTTTATTTTATTTTTCACATTGGCTGAATTAGGACCAACGAATTTAAAGCAACCGTCCTCTTGTGAATCCTCAATGTTCGGGAGTCGGAAGATCCCCGGTGGCTAATGGAGAAAATTGGGACTTCATAGACGGAGTGCGACAACTCGATCTGTGATTAGCCCTGGAGCGACCTCTGTGGAGTTTCAGTGTATTTTGTGTCGCTTTTAAGTAGTCTGGGAGCTGGAGTCTCCACAGCTGAAGATGTTCTTGGTGTAGGTGTGGCACGATACGTTGAAGGATAGTCGCTGGAAAGTCCTTTGCGTAGTATCATCTGTGATAGGCACGTGTTGAAAAGCAACAATAACAACAGGAGGTCAATAGATTTCTGATCAATAACCTGTGGTGTAAGCAGGTTTAAATTTCTTACCTCCACCGTACTTTGGGAAGCTTTAAGTATTCCTTGGTCATAGCTTCAAAATACATTTTTCTTCCAGAAACTTCTCGCACTTTCGCCAGGTGGGTGGATGATTCACTCCAAAGTTCATGCAGAAAGGAGCTTGAGTGACTGCCGTGTCCTCATGGATTAGTGGGAGACAATGCTCGTAAACGACAGGATTCCTATAAGAGATCTTACTATGGCCAAACCTCTGACACTGAAAAAGCGCAGGTACATACAGCTGCACGGCAGCACATTCATAACCACAGAAAATATATTGCGGTGGCTTAATACTCTTATATGAAAGAAGCGCTGTTCATTAGGGACAATCTTTGCCGTCCTTGTTTCCATATAAGCGATACGCTTGGCACATTCTCTGATCGGAGAGGTAGGTGACTAGCTGCTTGTTTGATAGCCCTATAGACTATAGGTGGTGAAACTTATCTAAATTAGTTGAGGGATTTGTGTGGGCTTATCTGGAAGAGGCTGGATCCCTACAAATTCGCCTGCAATATTTTTTAGGCCAAATCTGCAGTGTTTGGCACAACTTATAATGTACCAACGTGAAGACGAGTGGCGTTTTTTACCGGGCAAATAGTCCTATAAACCTCACGTTTGATGTAAAACAGACTGAGATAGCTATTCACTTTTCCTTCAAAAGGCAAAGTCACCAACAGAAAGACTCAGTAAGAAAGATTCCGGGATTTCAACTACGGATCAACTGGTCTCCATCCGGCTGCTCTTAACCATTGTCGGCCATAGTAGCTCATGGTTAAAAGCAAACGGACGGAGATCGGGATATCCGTGGTTCAAATCCCGACTATGGCATTGGATGTTTCAATCTGACGCTACCTATCCAAATTTAATTTATATTTCAATAAAATACAACTGCTTGCCGATATTTATAAGCCGTTCGCCACGGACAACCTGAATTTAAACCCTCACCACAGCAATAAGCGCCTTTGGCTGCCCAGTTTAGGCCGCGCTGGGTATAAAACAAGGATGCGGATTTAAAGACTTGTGGATGCTTACATGGGTTTTTTATCAGCTGCAAAACTTCCGGCCCGTAATAGCAGCCCAATGGTACCAGCCTTCGAGAAATTAACACAAGCTGGGGCCCTTAAGGAGCCACTTGGGTTTACATGCCGGTGTGGATGAGCTCCGCGCTCATGATTGCATATAGGACCAGCGCGAAAGACCCACTCGGCTTCGCAACTGAGGCCCTCGAAGTCCACAGAAACCGTTGGAGAGAACCATGGGAATAGAAAACATCCCTGCGGAACAGGCAAGAGTTAATAAACCTTGGACTATCAATATAATGATCAGCAAATTGACTATAAGAAAATGGTGAAAGTAGTGACAAGACTGCACCTGGACGTGGCACATTGATGGAGGGGGAAGTAGTAAAACGGCAGCGTGGATTAGGAACCCGGGCACACTAAAACCCGTATCCACCGGAGCTGGACACGTCGGGGGTATACTTAAGAGAATATACATTTTACATAAACTTCTGTTTTCTCTTCCTTTTACAAAATAATCTTGAAATGAACAAAAAAGTTGCACATAAATGAATCGTTGTATTGAGATTTCGATCACTTACGTATTCGAAAGCAAGGATATCAGATTGTTCAGCATTTAGGTATGGATGGTCCGACTATAAACGGATTTCTTAAGATGCTGCAGGCTCATTAATATACTTAGATTTTTAAAGCGTTTAGGTATAACTCCCAATGTTAGTTAAGCTCTATTACAGATAATACAGAATAATAGTAATAGTTAAGTAACCTTTTAGAATATGGCTTATGTTGGAATCTAAAGAAGGTATAAGGAGTTTCTAGTTTTTAGCTCCATTGCCAAATCAAGATATATAGCAACAGTGATGAATTATAATAACCTAAGTTGAAATTCGAGGTTAAGAGTGTTAATATGAGCTAACAAGATGGCAATGCTATGACCTAAAATGCAAAGAGCTCATGTAAATGTCTTGTGAACATATCCACATTCCCAAGACGCCTGTAAAAGTTATATAAATTTTAAGTATACGCCCATGTACACTAATGGTATATATTTCCTAGCATTCAATGTATTATAGCACTGCCAAACAGGCAAAATAGTTTGAACTGTGAAATCATATTGAATTAAAAGCAATTAGCGAAAGTAGTTCAAAGGTAATTAAAATATACACAAATAAACCGCTAGGGAAATGGTTCTAACAGTTAATGACCATAAAGTTAATTAGAATTCAATATAATAAAACAGTAAAACAAATACAAAGGCAGCAATGTGACATCTGACATATAGATTAAAATGCTAATTAATAATGAACCGAAAGCAAAACGTTGAAACAACCTCATTGCCAAGTATAATTCAATAAGATAATAAGCTAAATATTAAAGCATAATGCCAAATATTCGATGAATGACATATAAAGCAAAAGTGCTGTAAATGTGTTAACTTTAAATCTATGACAGATTTATGGCACAAGAACGAACTGTTACACTCACCCATCCACCTACCTCCCTACCTAGGCACCTGCAGTTATGCACACACATGGGGCACAAATGACCTATTCATCCAGGTACGCGGACACACCCTTATCTTCCGCCTGCCTGTCTAAGGGCCCATCCAACCACTTTCCCATCTGCCTGACTATGTGCCTGCCCGTCTTCTTCTTCGAGTGGTGCTACAGCCCATTTTGGGCCTTGGCCTCCTTCAACGGGTGCCTCCATTACTCTTTCTTCAGCTCTCCTTCTCCATCCTCGTATTACCAGTGCCTACATTAATTGTGTACACATTTTGTATCATTGCAGTAATATTTTAGCTTGTAACTTCTAGAGGATATTCTTACAATGAACACCAACAGCAGCGATAGGATAAGAACTTGTAGGAATTATTAAATACAATAATTATGTCACCAACAAACAGCAAGCAGCACCGAGGGCACCTAGTTTCTCCACTTTGAAGCTAGGATATGAGGTTTTTATCACCTTCAGATACCATAGTGCTCCAATATATGTCGCAATCTGTATATCAGTTACGGGAGCATAAATACAAAATTAAAGGTACATTCATCTAATTAATTATATCATAGGTATTATTTTAGTATCATTTTAGACATTTTAGCATTTCTGGCATGATATCTGAAGACAGAACTGATAAAGCCCGGAGGAAAGTAAAGGAACTAGAGGATACATTTCGAGCCAGGTATCGGGATAGACAAAGGTAATGATGATTAAGAAGTACCTAGTGGATTTAATTAAAAGTAATTAGGAGAGAATTCCCCTCCAGAAAAGGAAAAAGAAAAATCGGTAGTCAAAAATTACATGAATAAGAATAGAAAATTCATCCTAGTGATTTGGCGAACTGAAAATTATGGAGGAAGATACGCGAGAGGTCAAGTACAAGACTATTGGAAGGAAGACTAAGAGTAAAGTTGAGAAGAGATGAAATATGTGGTGCTTCCCGTTTTGAGTTGGAAACATTAGAGAAGAAGAAACATTAACGAAATTCACAACTAGTTCGTGAGATGACAAAGGAGTCTACGTAAGTAGAAGGCACTGTCATCTAAATAAACAGAGACAACCCATAAGCAAAGAAATGTATTAAAATACTGTCACCCAATTATCGGAAGACACAACCAACTGACAGCTGAGTGGGGGACAGGAGGCATTCAGACCACGCCTACCCATTTATCTTGTGGCACTAACTGAGGGGATGGCTAGGAGAGTATCACGGGCACTGTACTGTCTCTTTCCCCTCCCCCTGACGTCTGGAACAGTCGGGATGATGTTCCGAGCCACGAAGTTTTCCAATATAAGGGCTGCAGTGGACGAGTCAGTTCAGTTCTGGGCGAG
The DNA here is from genome assembly GCA_030765055.1 of Mantis religiosa. Classification (NCBI taxonomy): domain Eukaryota; kingdom Metazoa; phylum Arthropoda; class Insecta; order Mantodea; family Mantidae; genus Mantis; species Mantis religiosa. The sequence goes on along the minus strand of CM060948.1, from coordinate 57,854,925 downwards.
CTGCCGTGAAGAGCGCAGTGCTAGAGAACGGACTGGAAGACTGCGTACGTGTATCAGAGGAGTTCTTAGTCAGCTCTAGAGAGAGTTGTACGTAATTGTGAGTGTGCCGTGGACCTGTGACAGACGAACAGGTGGATTGTAATTGTGTCCGCTACATAATTCTATGTAATCGGCAAGTTTTCCGACTGCAATTCGGTGGAAATAAAGAACATTTTGAGTTTGTGCAATTGGACTTTTAATTTCACGAACTCACAAACTCACAACACTAATAGAAACAGAAGAGTCGTGAAAATAATAAGGGATTTGGCATTAACACAAAACCTTAAATGAAAGATAGTGTCAGGCTGTGAAAAAGAGAAATCAATGACAATATTACCACTGGGCACTTTGAATTAAGAAAACGAAGACGGTGAGGCAGAAAACAGGATAGCAGAAGAGAGAAAGGAGCGGAATGTCGAAAGAGGACAGCAGGAAAGAAAAGGATGACAACAAGAGCAACTCAACACGGTATGGGAGCTAGCAAAATTTCTGGAGTGATTCCCAGGACAATTTGGAATAAGTGTGAATTTTAAGAAGAATTGATACGTGACTATTTCGATTAGATAGATAAGATAACCGGGGAGATGTTCATTTGCGGGCTGAAAGAAGATGAAGTGTGAGATAGAAGGCGTTCAGGACATGGAGGATGAAAAATATGGATGGCGAACACGAGCAGGAAGTGACATTAGATGACATAGGGAACCAGAGATTATAAAGGAACTGGAAACAGTATGTCACGTGAAAGGACAAAGCAGGTGGGGAAGGATGATTTGTAAGACGAGAAAGGGAAAGCAGCAAATGGTGATAGTGAAAGTATAGCGATGTAAGAGATTAATGGTAAGTTTTAATTGGGAAGGAAGGTGGAACAGAAGAAGTGGCAAGAATTTAAGGTACATTTGAATACACAAGAAAACTTAAAGAAAAGGAAAATTAAATAGAAATTAATGGAAGATTTAACTGGAAATGACAGTAATAAACTTTATCCGCGGAAATATAATTTTGGTATTTAGAGTAAAACTGGCGAAAAATTGGCAGAGTATGGTGAAATAGTCAACTTGGAATAGTGTAAAAACTGAAATTGAGTTTTTATTTATTACGGTTCTTGTAGTGCTATGGTCTCAGGTTGCCCGTGAACCAATTAATGTTGCTAGAAGCCTCTTTGACATAGATGGTAGCAATTATCTTATAGATAGCGATAATATTCTGTAATTTCGACTACTACGTCATATACATCGTCAATAACATACAAAGCCTTTCGGAATGCGCTTTCTTCCTTCATTCACGGAAAGGCAATGGGAGTTATGGTGACATCGACAGATCTAGCAAACTTAGTCTGAAATATAATCATGAGAGGTTCCATAACACATGAAAATTTTAAAATAGATAAATTTCGTTGACGATAACCACTCATTAGAGGTTTAGAACATTCTAAATAATTGATAAATGCAAAGGAATCGAATTATGAAACCCTTAAATCTAATGGAGCAATATAACAAATGTGTGGATAAACATTAGAGTAGAAGCTTCCGGAACAATTACATTCAATGAAGCGTTAGAAAATTAAGGATATTTGGTATATCAGTTTTGTTCGCTTAACTATTCATTAAGTAAAGATTTTACTGCATTTCATTCAAACGTGTTGCAGCGAGATGCTATCAGTAATGCAAAACTGAGGTTTCTAAACTCACCCAAAGTAAAAAATGGTGTCTGTGTGCGTGTGAGGAAGGGGAGAAAGAGAAACGGAGAATAAAGAAAATATTTGTGGACAATATGAATCAAAACTGTAACATTGAATGAATATCCAGCTTCGTAGGAATTTATATGCAGCATTTCTTAAGGATACGATACAAACATTTCTGCTAAATTTTCCAGTTTACAAGACGCTTTATATGTTAAAATTATTTGAATAATTTACCTCTATAGAAGATCTGAAACTTCATTTTAAAATTATGTACTTGTATCTTAAGTATTTGCATGACAAGTCAATTAAACTTGTGAATTTTCTATTAGTGCCTTATTAAGTTCTCGTTCTATATAAATAGGGTTCTTATATATCAACTTTCCGATCATTAGGTATTCAAGGATTTTCCACAATTTTTGTTCTTAGTTCTACGTTTCTCAGGAGGATTTCATATCAGTTATCTATGTATACCTTTCAAACCACACCAATTTTCTTGTTTATTTCATATGCCTCACTAACATTGTTATGTTGATTACCAGCAACTAAACGCACGTTGGTTAGACCTCATTATTTCAATGTTATTATTATTATTGTTATGTTTCAGAACATATACAAGGTGGATAAAAGTGATGTTGTTTATTATTTTGTTCACTTAATAAGAATATTTGCAACATCCTTATCAAGGCATTTCATCCAACAAAATATTTTCAGCTTATAGTTTTAGAGGACGGAGTATAGAATTCTGTCATCTGTGATGGTTCTAGCCAGGATGTGCAAGGCATATGTTATTCCACAAAGACAGGTGCAAAAGAAAACTGTTTTTTGAGTACTCTCAAATGACATTAAGGGTTGCGATGTTACAGTTGGACAAACAAGCCCTTTTTATCGCCTTGCTTGTAGCCCTTACTCAAAATGCACATGCGTTTCATTCCTTCACCTAGTGCTTAAGGCAACCAATGTGTTGCTCCGACCTACGTTTTCATTGACTTCAGCTAATCAGAGATATAATGACAGCTTCTCCACTTGGAGTAAATCAAGTGATAGGAGGTTTGGTGCTGTGAACATCTTAATTGTAATGACAGTCTTAATTATCAAATGGAGCCCAGGTTTTTTACGCTCAACTGTGAACAAATGTTGGAATCATCTAGATTGCGACGACTGGAACCAGCGATTAAGGTTAGGCAGAAATGCGACTTTACAGTTGTGTTTTAAACTAAATATCTTTACTGAATTTCCACCAAGAATAGGCGTTATTTTTCATTCCCAACGAATGGCTGGTGTTACGCTACAGAATGAAAAAGTAAAACACAATTGGAGAAAATTAAAGAGACCGATTAATGACCTCTGTTATCTACAAAGCATTCAGCTTCCATAATGATCAGTCAATGTCTCAACATATGAAAAATTATGTGGATTTATTTATTCCAAATATAAATGTTGATTCCAAATTTAAATACTTCGTAAGTTCTCCGTGGTACTTCATCAAGCTTTCAGAATTGTTTGATAAATGCTGTACCTAATATAATTTAAATTCACATGCTTTTATGGCTCTGCACAACTGAAATTTTAGTTGTTTTCTATTACTTTTCAGTAACAGGGACAGAATGGTCTCAGATTTCAGAAATGAGCGTTGATAGAAATGGGGTAGCTATTTTCAAACATTTAATTAAGTAATAGGTGCATATACGTGTGAGGATAAGTTAATTGCTCACAGTTATGCCTTTTCGATTACTTTCTGCCAAGTTCTATGTGAAACAGGGAGCTATTTAAGAGAATCTTAACTTAATCGAAGACACCGTTTCATATTACTGATTTTGTGTGTAACATTGCAAAATAGTGTAATGAAATCCTAATCCAGTTTCAAATAAATTATCTAGTAATTTCATTCTTTGTAATGTTAATTACTGTTAATAATTTATCTGATTTTTCTATGATAGATTGTTTAGAAATATAGGAAACCTAAAAATGTAGACACTGCTGATTTTTCAGAACCCAAATATCCATTAAGTCTGATGTCTGTTCTGATATCTGTCGATAAATATCGTTCTATCCCTCCGTCAATCCGTCCATCCATCTGCGCCTGCCCGCCTCATATTAAATTTATTTTCAAATGTCGGACTCGTACATCAATTCCTTTATTAACTCTGATATATGATAGAATGCGCTGTGAATTAGATATTTCATATATTATTGTTATTGATGCCGATGCTGCCTACGTCACTTTTGACGCCTTATCCATTCCCGTTCTTTGATGTTTGTGCTACCAACTGCTCCAATGATAAGTTATGAGATCTTATCTCAGGTATGCGTTCGCGGACGTGAGGATAAAGGCCCACAGTGAAGCTGACGATAAATTTAATGGATGTTCATAGGAGTGTTGCTGACCTGCCGTGAAGAATTAAACTGTTCCTAGTCTTACCACTCAAACTGCTGCTCGAGTCCGATACTTGTGCATAAATTTAGTATGAGGCAGGCAGGCGCAGATGGATGGATGTACTGACGGAGGGAGAGAACAATATTTATCAATAGATATCAGAACAGACATCAGACTTAATGAATATTTGGGTTCTGAAAAAATCAGCAATGTCAACCTTTTTAAATTTCCTGTAATTCGAAACTAACTATCCTAGTAAATTCAGATAAATTATTAACTGTAAGAGAATTAATTAACTGTAATTAACATTACAGAGAATGAAATTACTAGATAATTTAATTGAAAATGGATTTGGATTTCATTACACTATTTTGCAATTTTACACTTAAAGACAGTAATATGAAACGATGACTTCGATTGTTAAGTTAAGAATCTCTTAAATAGCTCCCTGTTTCACATAGGACATGGCAGAAAGTAATCGAAAAGCCATAATTATGAGCAATTAACTTATCCTCACACTTATATGCACCCATTATTTAATTAAATGTTTGAAAACAACTACAACATTTCTATCCCTTATTAACTCTGATATATGATACGAAAATGCGCTGTGAATTAGATATTTCATATATTGTTATTGTTAATACCGATGCTGCCTACGTCACTATTGATGCCGTATCCACTCCCGTTCTTTGATGTTTCTGCTACCAACTGCTCCAATGTAACTGTTGACTTACACCCCCTAATTTCTGACATGTCCAGACTCCACGGCTAAAGTTGCTGTTTTAGTAGTAGTAATGTTAAATGTACCTTGCCTCGAGTCACTAAAAAGTTCAGCCGAAGTTCTTTAGCGGTGACCGCTTAGTCTGTCATATAACAAAGCGCTGCATCGGCCGATAGAACATATACTGTAACATTCGACGGGTAAAACACAAATTTTAGAATTATAAACTCACTTCTTAACTTAGATCCCGTATACTACATGACTGCTCCTCAATGTTTCTGCATAATGCTGTCAAATCTTAAAGTTGCTAATCTGTATATGAAACTGTAGCTGTACCCTTCCAAAAATGTCGTTTCCATTGTGATTTTTTAAACCTTGCTAGAAGCTGCAACTTCTCACGTACATCCAGGTAACCTTGAGCTAATGATATCTTGATCACCAAGTTTCATCGTAATCTTAATTTCGCATCTGCACTAGCTCAAATATTTACTTTTACATGACTATGAAGATAGGATGCTTGCTATTCAATCCTTGCTCTCCTAACTGTAGCTTACTACATTGTGCATTGATTTCAGCATAGGAATACTGTTATTTATTGTAATTATATACCAATCGCCCTGTCAAGTCTTAACACAATTATAAATGTTACCTCTTCCGTTATCGCTGCATCTGACCACAATCAAACGATTTAAGGAATTTTAATGGTAATGAATGGCTATCACGGTGTCATTTTTATGTAAGTTCATTCAATTCGGATTCTGGCCTTTATACCACCAAGGGAGGCAGACACAAGCGGCGAAAATTACAAAACGGAAACCGCCTGCTGTGGTATTAAATTGTCCTTTGGAGCTTTATACAATGTGAGAACACTTGCTGGGAGGATGGTAAAGAGGCTTTTTAGAAAGAGAAACTCCCATGCTTGTGATTTATAATATGTTGATAGATAATTAGACGTTTCGATTGTCAAGAGGGCGTCTCTGTTGGAAGAGGTTTAGGGAAATAGCTGTTTGCAAGGGAGAGGACCTCCTGTGAACTGATTAATGTGGTGTTGACGAGTAATTGGAAACGTCCGTTTGAAGTAAGGATCATGCTGTTGGCGCTTCTTCTGCTGATGCTGGTGACGGTTTATATGGAGATTATGGTGAAATTCTATACATATATGTATTTTTAGCCATATATGTACATACACACCAACTACTTTGAGCTCTCTGGAGTAAATAGAGATTACGAACCATTCTAAACAAAGATATCTTACCAAACACGTTCTGTCAGGGCAGCAGGATATTTATTGTTTCCTCTCTCTCGAATTGGACTATTCAAAGCAATTCTTCTGTCACGTTATGTCAAACATTTACGTTTCAGTTCTGAGTAATTACAAATATACTGTGACTTTGTGGGTTCGTGAAATGAAAAGTCCAATTACACCACTCAAAAATGTTCTTTATTTCCACCGGCTTACAGTTAAACTCTTGCCACTTACACAAAATTACGTAATGCACACAATTACGATTCATCAGTTCGTCCGTTACCGTTCCGATGCACGTACACAATTACGTAAATTTTTCCGTTGCACAGTCTTCCCTTCCACTAACACGGCGCTACTTCGTTACCACGTCAAACACTGACTGACTGTCTGCAACCCCCTTTTTATAGGAATATCGCCGTCTCTTCCCGACTTCTCTAGTTTCCACCCGAAGGTTCCAGATGGCCGTGGGAGAGGGGGAAGGGGCCGTCCGCGCAAGTGACATTTCCTCTTATCTTCCCCCTCAGTTAGTGACAGAAACCGATCAGTGGGTGTGGCCCAGCTGCCTAGGGTCCTTTCCAGCGGCCGCCGGTCCTGCCTTCCACTAATTGGGTGACACTGCTCCCTCCTCAAAGCTGGTCGTCCCGAACAGCACCATCGTAGCGGGCTAGACGATCCAGGTGTACCACCAACATCTTTCCTCGGGGAACCTTCTGGATGCGGTAGACCACGTCGTTAATCCTCTTCACCACCCGGTACGGTCCTTGGCATGGCTGCTGGAGCTTCGGGCAGCGCCCCTTGGTCCGGGTAGGACGGTACAACCAGACCAGGTCACCTTGCTGGGACCCTTGGCTGTTGGCTTGCCTGTCATACCTAGTCTTCATGCGGTCGCTCGCCTTCTGGATGTTCTGGCGAGCCATCTCGTGCATGTCGTGGAGATGGTCCACCAAGTTCTCCACATACTCGGTCGCTGGCTGTTTCGCTTCCAGAGGACTTCCAAAAGCCAGGTCACAAGGGAGGCGTAACTCTCGGCCGAACATTAAGCTGGCTGGCGTCATCCCAGTTGTGTCGTGTGTAGACGAGAAGTAGGCCAGCAAGAACAATGGCACCTTGACGTCCCAGTCTCGCTGATCTTTCGACCATGCCATCCGATTGGGGATGTAGAGGCGTAGTGCGAGTCTTTTTCACCCCAAGCCTTTGTAGTGCCTCCTTCATTAGGTTGGACTCAAAGTTGGTACCCTGGTCACTGTGTAGCTCTAACGGCACCCCAAATCGACAGAACACTTGCTCCACGAGGCAGTCTGTGATTGTCTTTGCCTCTTGGTTTGGGATGGCATACACCTCCGGCCACTTGGTGAAGTAGTCCACGACCACCCTTAGGTACTTGTTGCCTCGGTCGGAAACTGGGAACGGTCCAGCAATGTCAACGGCGATCTGTTCGAATGGCGCTCCGACGTTGTATTGCTGCATGCGACCCCGGCTCCTAGTCTGGGGGCCACGACTCACCGAGCACACGTGACACTGACGGCACCATCTCTCAGCACCTGCTCGGAGTCTCAGCCAGTAGTAGCGCTGCCGTAGTTTGTCAATCGTTCGGTTCGCTCCCAGGTGTCCTCCCGAAGTACCGGCGTGCACTTCATTCAATACTTCCGGGACCTTACTCCGGGGAAGTACCAACTGTTCTCTCTGCGTCTTCCCATCGGGTGATTCCCATACCCGGAACAGCACGCCCTCTCTGGTCTTCAACGAGTTCCATTGGGCCCAGTACGACTTGTAGGTGGCGCTCCTCGGTGCGATGTCCTCCCAGGTTGGTCTCATCCATGTCTCCACTTCCCTCAAGAGTGGCCCCAAGTCTGCGTCCGCCAGCTGCTCCCTCCTCAGGCCTGCGCTATCCCAGCCTTCAGCAGGCACTGCCACAACTACTCGGACTGCTGCGGCACGCTCCTTCTCTTCCACTCTTGTGCACTGGCCGCACTCTTCTGGACAGGGTCTTCGTGACATGGCGTCAGCGTTACCGTGGCTCTTCCCTCGACGATGTTCCGAGGTGAAGTCGTACTCCTGCAGCCTCTGGACCCAACGTGCTGTCTGGCCTTCCAGGTTCTTAAAGCTCAATAGCCCGGTTAGGGCGGAATGGTCAGTCCTCAGGTGGAATGGCTGACCATACAGGTACTTGTGGAAGTGCTCCAATGTCTTTACTACCGCCAGTAACTCCCGTCGGGTGACGCAGTAGTTCTTCTCTGCCTTGGATAGCGTCTTGCTGTAGTAGGCTATCACCCGCTCATGGCCGTCCTGGATCTGCGATAGGACACCTCCAATGCAATGGTCGCTGCCGTCGGTGTCCACAATGAAGGCGCCACCCAGTTGTGGGAAACTCAAAATTGGAGCACTGCACAGGGTTTCCTTCAGGTGCTGGAAAGCGTTTTCGGCGTCCTCCGTCCACGCATAAGGCCGGTGTTCCTCTGTCAGGCGGGTGAGGGGTTTGGCGATGTTGGAGAACCCCTTTATGAAACGGCGGTCATAACTGCACAGCCCCAGGAAACTGCGCAGCTCTTTCTTATCCCTTGGGCGAGGCCAATCACTCACGGCCTTTGTCTTCTCCGGGTCGGTGGCCACTCCGGTTGCTGAGACTATGTGGCCCAAGTAGTTAACTTCCTTGCAGAAGAGCTGGCACTTCTTCGCGTACAGCTTCAAGTTGGTCGCCTGCAGTCTCTGTAGCACCTTACTCAGATTCTCGAGGTGATCTTCAAAAGTCTTCCCGATGATGATGTCGTCCAGGTATAGCAGGCAGGCATCGTAAGTCAGCCCTCTCATCACTGACGCCATGAGGCGCTGGAAGGTAGCTGGTGCGTTGCAGAGGCCAAAGCGCATAACCGTGAACTGCCAGAGCCCTTGGCCCGTCGAGAATGCGGTCTTCTCCTTGTCTCTCGGGTCTAGAGCTACCTGCCAGTAGCCCGACTTCAGGTCCAGGGTCGAGAACCACTGTGCACAAGCTAGCGTGTCCAGGGTGTCATCAATCCGGGGTAAGGGAAAACAGTCCTTCCGGGTGACAGCGTTCAGCTTTCTGTAGTCCACGCAGAAGCGCAGCTCACCGTTCTTCTTCGTCACCAGCACTACAGGGGAACACCAAGGGCTGTCAGACTCCTCAATCACTCCCCTGGATCTCATGTCCTCCAGCATGTCTCGTACCGCCCCTTGCTTCGCCAGCGGAACGCGCCTATGTGGTTGCCGAATAGGCCGGGCGTCCCCGGTGTCGATGCGGTGAAGCGCTTTGTCCGTGCGGCCGTAGTCACTATCACCTTGGCTGAAGACGCGTTGATACCGTCTTAGCAGTTGTCGAACCTTCTCCAGCTGTTTTGCGGTCAGGTGGTCGGCCGCCCTCTCCAGTTACGCTCACCACGGGCTCGCACGTTCCCAACTCCGTCCCGGCTTGGACGTCATGATCGGTGTCCGTTGGATTTAGCAGTCTCACTGGCACCTCCTCTCGGCACGGCAGCAATGCCCTGGCTACACACAGTCCGTTTACGGGCGTCATCTGGTCCAGCATCTAGTTCCTGGTTCTCTGCCCCTCCAGTCGTGCCGACACCACCACCTCGCTCCTCGTGGGGACAACCACGTCTTCGTCCAAGACGACCCTGCAAATTCCAAGGCGCTCTTCGGGTTGACGGAGTATAACCTCTTCTCCGTTAAGCCGCAGGACTTCTTGCCGACGTCGACCGTCGCCTCATGGCTCCTGAGGGCATCCAGTCCCAGGATCACCTCCTCAGCCACCTTCGCGACGAACACCCACAGACGCACTGCACTTCGTCCCAAGTTCAGCTCCAGCAGGGCCTCCTTCTCCACAGGCAAGGTGTCGCCCGATGCCGTGACAAGCTGGTATCGCCGGCTTGGCTTCCTTGTCGGCAAACCCTTCGCCACGTCAGGTCTGATGATGGTCACGGCCGCCCCGGTGTCCACCAGCACGCGGCACGGCTTTCCTCTTATCCAACCATCCGCGATGAGGCTGTCATCCATACGCCGGCTGACGGCGCGCAGTGTCACTCGAGGGGATGGTGGTGATGGCGCCGACGTGCCCCTCTCCACGACGGCCCTTACTCGTTTTCCGGCTGCTCTTCCCGGTGTGGACAGTCTCTCTGCAGGTGTCCGGGCTGTCCACACCCCCAACACAGGCCACAAGGTGTTCACCGGCGTCCCTCTGCTGGTCTTCTGTCTCCGGCGTAGCGGACACTTCTCGTTCTCGACGTCGGGATAGATGTTACTTTGGCCGCCTCCATCCTTAATGCCGCTGTCAGCGCCTCGTGGATGGTTTTATATTCGCCGAGCATTAGGCGCTGACGAATCTCCGTGTCCCGTACCCCGTCGACAAAATTGTAGGCGGCTTCCCGGGATACGAACTCCAGTGGCAGGTCAACCAAGGCCTTGCTAGCCAGCTGCTCGATCACTATGGCGAACTCCTGCAGCGTCTCCTCCGGCTGCTGTGACCTTGCCCTTAGCTGGCTGCGGTATGCTGCGGCTAAGCGGTGGATCCCGAAGCGATCCTCCAGGGCCTCCCAGATGTCCTTGTGCGCCGCCGTTGTCTGCACCGCGTTTAGGACTTCCGCGGCCCGTCCCTGGAGGCTGGCTATTAACTGTGTGGCCTCCTCCAGTGACCATCCGTTGTGCCTGGCCACTGTGTCGAATTGGCGGCGGAAGACCTCAAACGTTGACGCGCCGTCATACTAGGGAGGTTTGACGCGCGCAGATGTTGTGTCGCGTCCCGGCGCGTCGACCTTCTAATCCTTCAGCTTCCTGCCAACGACGTCCTCCACCATGGCGTTCAGGGACTTCACGCTGCTGTCGGCTTTCCCTTCCAGGTCGTTAACTCGGCTCGCCAGGTCCTCGATGCGCTCGTCCACTTGGGCCATCCGCTTGCCCAGCTCCGTCACGCCATCCCTCACGCCGGCCAACTGTTCTTCAAATTTGGCGGCGAGAGCCTCGTTCGCCACCTTCATTTCCGTGGTCAGTTCGGCCATCTTTGAGGTCATTGTCGTGGCCAAGTTATTGTTAGCCGTTTCCGTCTTCGCTGTTAATTCGGCCTTCATTTCTTCCATCTTCCCGGTGATGTTGTCGTTGGCCGTCTTCATTTGTTTCAACTCTGCGGTGATGTTGTCGTTGGCCGTCTTCATTTGTTTCAACTCGGCGGTGAGGTTGTTGTTTGCCGCTTCTGTTTTTGCAGCGAGGTTTTCATTTGCCGTCTTCATTTCTTTCAGTTCCGCTAAAATCTTTTCTAATGCTGCCTCCATTGTGTTATGTTGCACTCCTAACACCAATTGTGACTTTGTGGGTTCGTGAAATGAAAAGTCCAATTACACCACTCAAAAATGTTCTTTATTTCCACCGACTTACAGTTAAACTCTTGCCACTTACACAAAATTACGTAATGCACACAATTACGATTCACCAGTTCGTCCGTTACCGTTCCGATGCACGTACACAATTACGTAAATTCTTCCGTTGCACAGTCTTCCCTTCCACTAACACGGCGCTACTTCATTAGCACGTCAAACACTGACTGACTGTCTGCAACCCCCTGTTTATAGGAATATCGCCGTCTCTCCCCGACTTCTCTAGTTTCCACCCGAAGGTTCCAGATCCGTGGGAGAGGGGGAAGGGGCAGCCCGCGCAAGTGACATTTCCTCTAATCTTCCCCCTCAGTTAGTGACAGAGACTGATGAGTGGGTGTGGCCCAGCTGCCTAGGGTCCTTTCCAGCGGCCGCCGGTCCTGCCTTCCGCTAATTGGGTGACAATACTTACACGCATACATAGCAACCAATAATGATATTCATACAGTGCTTACTCGCGATTTATTGTTATAATACAGGTAATATTGGTTTATTTATTTGTATTAGAAAAACTATTTGAGCTAAAAAATGGTATTTTCACGGTTATGTTAGATACATTACCCTCTACCTTCCACATGGATCAGTTTCGGCAAAATCTGAATTTTTGTCTTAGCGCTAATAGTATTTCATACAGATTGATTAGGTTGGCGCTCGTCGCACACCACTTAGTGGGAATGCAATACAGCACCGCAGGACTCCGATTGGTTGCTCGCCTACTAGCGCTCAAGGACAAACACCTTCCCATTTGAAACACTTAATAATAGAAGTAACTAGAATATTCTGCTTCTTGAGAGCGATTAAAGGAATGAGACTGAACTAAACAGGACTAAAAATGAAGTTGACTGGCGCAGCGGATGAGGAGGGACAGCTTTCTAAGAGATGCACTGGAAGAAATACGCAATAGAAAAATTATAAAGGGTGACTGATTAAGATGAACGATTAATGTTCGAAGATGAATAGAGAAGAATGGAAGAGGGTTGTGTGTAAGTGAATTACCTACATTTCGGTAGAGAACTATAATAACTAATCATTAAATTACTCGGAATCAAATTGTCATTGAGATGTTTGTTGAAGACTCTGACCTAGGGAAAGTTAGCCTTATTTATAAGCGAGTCCAGCTTACTTCCCAACGATCCATGCCTTACATTTACACAAGGTAAAATCTTGCAGATGTACATGGCTACATAGCAATAAATAATCAGAAGCAATCAATAGCTTTGGAAGGCTGAAGTCTTCTCATATAACAGTTTTTGCTGCCGCATCGGACTTCCTCTACAGTAATCCACACGAGTAAACGATTATTACTGTCAATGAAAATGGATGTCTCGCTCTTTGACAGCAATTGCAAATGTAAGCTCTGTAGAAAGACTGGACGACCGTAAAAACATGACGCATTGCGAACCAATCGCTGTACAAGCTCCAGGGTGGCTGTCATAGTTCTCTCGTTGCTGCAGCATTAGAATTGACAGGTTTGTGTCGACTGCGAACACCGTTTATGTCTATATTGCGCATGACAGTTATAAAACTGAAACCGCTATCAAACATTCGGGGAGGGGGTGCTATAAACGCACGTCTTCCATGCGACCCCTGGCGTCGCCATTGATTTGTTAAACTATGTGACTCGCGTAATTGATGCCTATTATTTTAGCGTGCTGTAGTTAGCACCCTTAGGGTTAGGATAAATCGTTAAAACTGATGTTTGCTCGTGTCAGCACAAAATCCATCATTGCGATACAAAATAGACCGCTCCCCTGCAGAACAATGACAGCCAGCTCGTATATCACTGAGGAGTTTTGAGTTCGGTTCTGAACTCCGGTACACGCTATTATTATTGGCGATATACAAGGACTCAAAGGAGCTCTGCTTCAGAGTTTTCGTGTCGAACTGTTTTCAAAACTGTCTTCTGGAATATCTGAAACTGTGATCGAAAATGCGTAAACATAGATTTCTGCGTGCTTCAGCTGTTCCTCACCTGGAACCACTTTCACCGAACCTAAGCACAGTCTTTAGGAAATCACGTTTTCTAACAGCACTATAATGTTTAGCTAAATTTATCCCCAACATTGTAGATTGATAGACGTATATTTAAGGGAATTCAACTACAGGATGCCCGTTTCGGTAGCGTGGTGGTAGCGTGTCTGCCTCACGTTTAAGAGGTACCGAGTTCGAATCCCGGTCAGGTTGAGTTACCTGGATAAGGTTTTTACGGGGTTTTCCCGAATCCTAAGAGACGAATGTCTGGTAACTATAAGCTCTATGGACCCTGGACTCATTTGAGCTTCATTTCACCCATTGCATTCATCGTCCGATATGACTTAACGTTGGAGGACGTAAATTACAAATCAATAGCTCTCTTAAAAAACATTGTGACGTGGGATTGATCCTCTCTTAGTAATTTTCAAAAAGTTGCATCAACAGGCAACTAAGCGCTTCTAAGTACAATAAAGTGTGCTTAAACAGGTTTATGAATATGAAGCTGGTAATTAATTTTCGAGTCACAAATACAGCTTTCTAATTGCTTGATTTAAGCAAATGAACCTACTTTTGACCATGAATTATAAACAAATATTGAGAAGTTGGGGCAATTAAACACCATTTTATCACTTTTTCATTCCATTTTGTTCCATTTATACCCCGCCTTTAACTGCAATGGTCATATCGGCGGCCGTTCTCCTTTGGAATATATCGAAGGTGTTAACTCTTGCTCGGTTGCTTTTTTTAATCATTACATCACGCGTACACTCGTACTCTCATTCATACTTACAGACTCTGGGGAAGATGAGAAATTATCTTGAACGGAGAAAAATTACCGCCTCCACCGCCGGGAAACAAACCCGGGGCCCTAGCACGGCAGGTAGGTGCGCTACCGACTGAGCTACGGTGCCAGCCACCACTTTATCATTTTCGTGAAGGATCTTACCAAAATATATAAACCATTTTAAAATTACACTTAACGTAGAACTAGTTTCAACCAGTCACAGTTTATGCTACTTTGTCCCGCAATATATGATTTGAAATCGGAGACTATTCGCTACATTCCATTGAATGAATGTCAACGGCTCATGTTCTCAATAATTTATGTATTAATCACAGCAAACACTATGGCCTTCTGTCCTTATGTAACATTTGAAGCTTTCACGGAGATGATTATTATGTAGAGCTTCTCGGGTTACCAGTTGTGAGATATTTATAAATTGTTCTTTTTCTTTCCTTATGAACTGTACAATCATTGGAAATTAATTGTTATTTATTTCACACTAGCCGTGTGCAGGTCAAGTCCTGTTCAAATTTAATCCGAAAAGCTCAGAGACAAATACTGTTTCGCAGGATCTAAGTTACAAAAACGACATCTACCTGGGCCCTACTAATAGTAGCGGGAATTTGGCCTATTGATTATATAATTAGATTATAGCTTGCAATTTTATGGCTAAAGAAGAAATAATATGGAAGTGTTTTTAAAATTATGGAAAAAAGATGCAGTAATAAGGAAGAAGTGACCAATTATTTACTACAGGAATGGTAAGAAGAGTGGGATAATGCACACGTAGAAAGAAGAGCATATGATTTATTTCTGGACAATAAAGGGAGGCTAAAATGGGAACATATAAAACCAAGAAAAGGATTTTTTTCAGACATGGTTCATATAATGTATATTTTAAAGAATAGGAAAAAGAATTCAGACTTATGTGAACAATGTAACTGTCTAGATTCAACTGAACATTTTAATTTTGAGTGCAATAAATAGGTATAGCGAACTAGTAGAAGACGGTCGAAGGAAACTTCAATAGATTAGATGAGTAGATTTGTAAGGTTACTGGAATCTGTAGGTTTAGTTAGTTCGTTATGGTAGCAAGTATATTATATCTAAAAAAAATTGTAAATTATTTTGGGTAATTTGATTTAAAAATGAATACAGTTAAAATATAAATGAATAAAGCTAAATCAACTTTGCATAATACGGCGTGGTATATATTCCAGAAACCTGACTATTAGATATGCAGATTTTATTTTGTTTTATTTTAGTTGATGCAATAATGGCGGGAAAAAGAGGAAACCCCCGAGAAATCCGCCCAAAGGCAGACTTGCTCGCAAGGGGCACACTTGCATTAATTTGTATCTTATTCACTTGTGAGTAAAATATAACATAGTTTTATGACATCGTTCAAAGATATATGAGAGTTAGTTGTACATAGATATGTGTGACAAAAATTAAAAATTTAGTTTTGTCGTTTAGCGATAAATTTGGGAACACAAAAGCCACCAACCTGGGTTCAACTGTTTACTAAGATACCCTTTATTAAATTATTATTTGAAAATATTTAAAAATCTTACGATTATTATTCTTTTACGAGTTGTCCAAAATTTAAAACTGAATGATATGGTAGTTTTAGCCACAAAGTGATAACCTTATTCCGATAATTGCTACTAATACGTTTTACAAATGATTTTAAACAATATTGTCGTTGTAATATTATACCCTAAAGGCAGGTTTTCCCAAGCAGCAATGAATGTGCAGACTAACGTAAAGTCTATTTGCACCGCCTGGCATATTTTTGCACTGTTTTCTTTAAAACAAAAACTCTTCTCTATAGCCTGAATTGGATATATACTCAGCAGCACCGACGTAACCTCATTAACTTGGCTTTAGAGAGATGTGCATAATTATAAACTCCTTGTATGTACAGAATAACTGAAGCACCAGTAAAAGTATGCAGGATAAATTACGTTTGCAAAACTCAAAGAATAAAAATACTAAGAATGTGGCACATCCGGAAATGCAAAGTGCATAATTAAGACGCCATTCACATTACTAGTTAAAAGAATATAGCATATATACATTTCTTGGCTTATATTTAGGTTTTAATATGAACATACGAATACAAAATCTTATTCATTTGATTGGCAGAATAAAAATACATTAATTAACATGTAGGTTAAGTGAACTATCATCGTTGCATGAGTTACTTGGGTCTATATACAGTTCATTGACGATGTATGATATGTTCATATGTAAATATAAAACTAAGTGGACATAACATTTATGACTACAAATTGAGGTCTCCATTTCCAAAATGAGTATTGCTTCATATAAATGGAATGCGGACTTAATGATTAAATATTCCTGAAATAAAAATTGTAACAATCTCGGGATTGTTTAATGAAGATTATAACAGCTTGACCATTTCGCTGCTATATCATGAGATCTAAAATTATGGCAGCAAAACATAGCAATTATGATGCAGGTATCATGGAACAAATCTTGCAAATGTTTTATGTAGAATCACTAATTACGAGATGGGACCACTGTGTTATACATTATAGCCTCACCCTGCTTACATCTTCCTCTCCTCCCTCGTTTTTCATCAGTTGGGGCTTACTGCTGGGATAATCCAAATATAAGGGCTGTAGAAGGGAAACTAACTTTATAAACACCCAATCAGAATAAGAGAGAGAATGAAGCCTCGGGCTCCTCTTCTTCTTCACCTCTGCTGGTCACAGCCAGGGATAAACAGCAGCTTCATTGGATCTGAATATAAATGTAAGTTGCGTTTGTGTTTTTACACTATAAAATATGAAAGTTATATTATATACTTATGTGTTCAAACATGCCTAATTTGTATTAGTTTTTATTTAATTTACAAGTTATTTGTACTTTTAACCCTTGTTTTAATTACGAGGGTTGTTCAATAAAGAATCATCATAATTTTTTTACGGTCATAATTTTTTCGACTAAAATGCATTCTTATTATATTCTGTTAACTTAATGTGAAACAAACATGCCGTAGTAGTTTTACTGTTGGTACTCCTGGTTCCCGCCTGTAAGAACCAGGCAAGTTCAGATATGTTCAGTATCGCCTACCTCTGCAATGGAGGTAACACGTGAGGAACAATATGCGGCTTTGAAATTCTGCTTTCGTCTCAACAAATCTTCAGTTGAGGCCTACACAATGTTACAAGAGGTCTATGGAGAATCTTTTGTTCCCTACAGCACAGGTTGAAGGTGGTTTAAAATGTTTAAAGAAGGGATACAATCAATTTCATAGGAAGGTGGACCCGGTGCTACAGTTACTGCTCTTACGGAAGTAAACATCAACACTGCTGCTGCCATTGTAAGAGAGGATCGATGAATTGCCTTAAGATCACTTTCTGAAATACTGAACGTTTCATTGGGTGCCACCCACACGTTGGTGACAAAAACATTACACATGAGACGTGTTTGTGCGCGATGGGTTCCAAGACTGTTGATTCCCGAACAAAAGGACATTTGCATGCAGGTCTGCATGCAGTTAAAGTTGATGCTAGAGGAAGATCCGGAGTTTCTTTCAAACGTAATCACTGCTGATGAAACTTGGCTACATCATTTTTATCCTGAGAGCAAACAACAAAGCTCAGTGTGGAAATCTCCTTCATCACCAACCCCCCCCCCCAAAAAAAAAGCAAAAGTTGCTGGGAAAGTTATGGTCATCTCATTCTTTGATATTCATGGAATAGATTATCGGCATGTTGTACCTCCACACACATCGGTAACTGGACAATATCACACGGATGTCCTGAATACATTGCAAGTCCGTATCAGGCGCAAAAGATCACATTTCCATGAAGCAGGTTGGATGCTGCACCACGACAATGCGCGGCAGCATATGCCAATGTTGTTGCTGAATATCTTGTAAAAATCACCCTCCCTATAGCCCGAATTTAACCCCATGTGAGTTTTTTCTACTCCTTGACTTAAAGAAACGCCTTCGTGGGAGGCATTATCCATCATCGGAAGAAGTGGTGAAGGCTGCGGAGGTGATTTAGAAGGATCTCTAAAAAAAATTGTTCCCAGCATGCCTTTGAACTTTGGCAGAAACGCTGGGACAAGTGCATCGCATTCAGGGGATACTCTTTTGAGAAGGACAATCAAAATTATGAGGATAAGTTAAGGTACGTTGTCAAAAAAAGTTGTGATCATTCTCTATTGAACAGACCTCGTAAAATGCGCTTTCAATATGGTTTGGTCTCATTCATATGATCGATAGACCTTAATTTATTATGTTCATTTAAATCTTTCACATGTCAATATTTATTTTATTTTTCGTGATTGCAAATTACCCTTCAAAGGAATGCTTCCTGCAAGCTGTAGGGGAAACCAGGGCAAGTTAACGAAGGTAAGAGTTAAGCATTTTTAATTATTTCATTTTTGAGGTAATTTCGTTTTGTTTGCACGCATCATTAGAACGGCATTTTGTTGTGTTATACCAATTTGGATATATTTGTATTTTAATGCTATCAAGATTATTTTCCCATTTTAAATAGGCATGTACAAATGTCATCTTGCTCCGGTACTGGGGTAAGATGACAGTTCTGATAAAATTTGAATATACTATTATTCTTACAAAGAATAATACTGTACAGCAATTATTTTAAACATTGTTACGTATTTTCCATTGAATAATAGTGATAAAATTGTTATATTGTAAAACATTATCATAAATTAGTACAACTCTAAGTCAGTAGCTTTCCTTAACAAAACTCACAAACAAATATTCCTCCTTCAAAGTTTGAGACGCTCTCGTGCCACCATGACTGGCATTTGCCACACTGTATCCAGTCTTCTAATGGAGGATCAACAAAGTTCTCACCACAAGCAGGACACTACACTGTACTTTCTTTGGAAGTTTTATCTGACGATATGGGTGTCAGAAGTTCGAGCTTCATCCTTTTTGTACAGGAATCAAATTTCTTTTTTTACCAGCCTCTCTTTCTGAAATTCGAGCCTCTCGTTTAAGTCGCTTTAATTGTTCTTGAGCTAAATTTAGTGTTTCTTTCTGAACCAACATTTCTTTCGTATGTGAGCTTGTTAAGACGCTCGCACTTCGCCTGTGACTCTTGAGATATTTCACTGATGCGCTTTAAGCATTAGTTTGGGAATCATGTGGTATGAAATTCACAAAACAGAATAAAAAATGCATTAAAACACAAAAATAAATCACTAAAATGCTCTAGAGGCAAGATGACGATATCGTTAGCTTGCCCCAGTCAATTTGTCCCGATAAAGAACGTTATAAATCTTTGATTATTATGATAGGATTAACAGGAAATAAGTATGAATAAATAGTGACTGCGAAAAGCATATTATGTAAGATAGTAGTAAATAGCAAAGAATAACCAGATATATTACCCGTAAGACCACGTCATCTTATGGCGAAGGTCTTGATAATTACAACACGTCAGAGAAAAAGCACGAACTACATCTAACAGACCACAAATTGGTAGCAGCGGTCTCAATGTACCAGTTATTAGTGCCTAGCAATGAGGAGCGCTAGTAGTATCCGTAAGGTAGTGCTATCTCCTCATACGAACTTGAACTAACTCGTTCGTCATCTTATCCGGCTCGTCAACTTGCCCCAGCCCTCCCTACACTACGTTTGCCTCAGAATTTCTAAAAGACTGTTTCAATATAAATAATCTGAAATATTTTTAAGGTCTATAATGAAGAACCGAAAGTTAGAAAAGGAATTCTCATATAAATATATTGTGACACCAGAAAACATAAGGAACATTATTGGCTGTTTATCTGGAGGTAAAGAAAACACAGAAAAACCCTGTAAAATCCAGATAACTCACCCTCACCGAAATTCGAACTCGAAATCTCTTGGACGTGAAGCTATCACCTACGCTACAGAGGCAGGCGAGTTGCTTATTATGTTGATATTACTAAATTTCCCTCTGTATTGTAATAAGGAGTAGTTCTGGTATAGTTTTAACTAAAGTTGGTAAGGTGGTGATTTAGAATCTGGAAGATTCAGCATTTAGAATCATACCATCGCCTTGTGGCATTGCTAAGCTGCTGCCACAAGCCGGAACCGTGTGCGTGGGCGGGAGAGAAAGAGACCAGAGCGTTCGGTCCAATATTGTTGACGAGAAATTTCTCGGAAGTTCTGAGGCATTCTAGAAACAATGTCTGGGGAGTGTAACAACTGGCGAGGTGTTAGAAACAGAAGTTGTATGTTGGTTATTGCGACAGTCGACGATTGAAGTGTACCGCAGTAATTTCTTTCATTTGTTTTCGTGCGGCGGAAAACGAGTCGGCCTTGAAGACAGCTGATTGTCAATTTCACGTCTTTTTACTGCAGCAATAGTTGTTCTAAATTTCTGTAAACCAGATTTCGGAAGCTACGTAACCCACGCAGCCACAATACCTTCATCAGCTTTCACTAGTTACTTATTTTTGCCCTTAATATATAAATCAAGATCCCTTAGTCTGATTCAGGCTAAAACAGAGTGTGATGAGAAGTACTGGCTGCCACACAATGCTCAAAAACTACCCCTAGCGATACTTAACCCCTTTATGTAAACCTATGCACTGTTTAAATCATCTGATCAAAATTATTTGCAATTATAGTACAGCACCAGGAAAATAAATCGATGATTACCTTCAGCTTTAAAAATTACCCAACCAAACTTTTAATCTTAAAGCTGAAATTTGCAAACGTCACACCTATTCTTTGTTTTCAATCCCACATTAACAGCCAATTAAGCTAAACTTTGAACAGTTGAGCACTAGACACAAATGAAAATTATAGGCTACTCAGGAACTTTGTCTATTTCTATCCCCTTTTACGCAGAATAAATGCATGCAGTGTGAAGTAGGACTGCCAGTATCCTGCCAAAACCATCACGTGAGTGAAGTTTAGTATATATTTGTAAAATAAAACCTGAATGAAAGTTGGCCGGTTTAGAGCACTCCACGTACATGGGTGTCAGTGATGGTATATTGGTATACGTCCCTCTTTTGATTTTAATTGCCGTAATATGAGCTTAGCAGCAACAAAGCCTGCCCGGATATTACCTTTAAAATTCCTGTCTTGATGTTTATAATTAAGTTTTCATTGCTGGGGACATCCTTGTATGACGTATTTTGATAAACCTGGCATTCCTTTTAAGCGAAGAAAGGGAAGATGTATTTTAGAACATCAAACTTACTATTTACCCTTTGTGTGTAGAACAGACCCCAAGATGTACTTCTTTTCCAAATAATATTTTTATTTAAAGAAGGTGAAGTGACAATATGCACTCTAAACAAGGTAATTACTAAAGGTTACATAATCTTAGGAAATGAAACTATGTTCCGTTCTTGTTATAAAATTAACAATACATAGAACATCACCGGACATCTCCAAGAGTATAGTTAGTGAAGCAGGTAGTTCTGCCTCAGTGATGCTTCGCCAATTTGAGTGTCTGCTTCACACTTGAACAGATACCTATTTTAGGGTATGCGTGGGTGTATGTTCAAAGAAAGCATGGCACCGACTCCGACTTTGAAACGTTTAATAAGCAATGTTTAGTTTAACTGAGAAGTTGCCGATCAATAGAAACTAACATATAACTCTCCGGAGTTAACTTATTTGAATCGCATACCAAGTGGTTCTACACGTGAGGCAAAAAAGAGGACGCCAGGTCCTCTTTCACCGGCGATCCTATACCTTATGCCCAGAAAATATGTTACTCAGCTGAAAAATTACTCCTAATAGCCCGCCCCCCCCCCCCTTTGCTGATGGCTTTAAGACCCCCACTACTAGCTTCTAATATAATGCCGCAACTTCATTTTTGCATTTCTGAAATTTGGTTTCTTCCAACCTAAATCCCCTCTATAGATTTTTAAGAAATGCTCTCACTTATTCCGTGAATTCCAAGGTAGCCTGCTATAACTAACGTAGCAAATTTGTATACTTTATGCCCTCTCATTATCGCAACCTTCCAAACCATTTCTACGAATTTGCCTGAGAGCAGTCTTCGCCAATTGCCGTATATAATGTCATCGTGCACCCATACGAACTGTACTCATGATCTATCGCAAAATATATTACTATTGCGTGACCTTTCCCCTGCTCTTTGCTGCAACTACAACGAAGACAGAAGAAATGCACGATGCCAATTTCCTTATGAAACATTTTATCCTCTCAGCACCTCCCCATTGAAGACTCAGTGTTAAAAGTCAACTATGATACCACGTTATCGGCCTTGAGGTGGAAAAATCTACTATATTCCCAAACTAGTCTAAATATGAGGTTTTTCTAGAAAATATATATCTTTAATATATTTCAATGATATCCTCAACAAGGAACTACTGTTTCATTTAGTGCAACCTAACTACTAGCTTTTAGTTTAAATCTTCCAGAATCGTTATATTTGAAAAACGCTGGTCTCCTTCCCTGTTTTTCCGATGATTTCATATAAGCAGCAGGAAACTTGAAACACGGCAAGAGCTGGCCAACACTTCGAACAATTAGAATTTATACAAATTATTTCCACAACGGAATGGCCTGTGAAAGTACCTTTGTAAACGATGACGCTACTTCTAGTATCTTATAGTGGACAGCAAGAATGGCAATATTATACCAAGGTTTATAATGTCGCGAGCCCATTGTTGATCGAGGCGGCAAAGCATTCAAAGAGATGGGTGGTGTAGCGTGTAGATTAAAGCTCGCCGAAACGGTGGGGAGAAAGAGACGGGTTTCTCGGGAGTTCGCCTTTGTCCTTGATTGTTTGAGAAAATTACGGAATGTGAGCGATCTATAAAAAGGCAGCCTGTCCGCCAAAGAGTCAGTCGGTAATTGAACGCGTGGGTGTGAACAGCTGCTGAGCTATGTCGATGACCTTGCAAGTTGTATTGTGTATGTGATGCTATTCTGGACTGCTGTTTACGAAGTGCATTTCTACGGAAATAAAGTGCAATTTTTGGTGCTTGTAACCTGGACTTTTAATTTCACGGACCCACAAAGTCACAATGAGATATGTAGTTATGTTCTTTAGGAGTGGCGTAGATTTAAAATGTATCTTACTATGTAAAAGTTATGATTACCTGGAATGTAAAGAAACGCAGTAGTGAACCCACATATGTTTGTGTGTGAGAATGGAAGAACGCAGAAGTAAATACAAACCAACGTCGTTCGCTTAAGTTCGCTTAAGTATGGGTCCTTGTGAAAATCCTGTGATATATTCAATGATATGTATAATAATTTGTTGCAACTTGTATCCGAAATAATCATAACAAAGTCCCTCACACAACTGGCTACATACATTTACAGATTTTTCCCAAATGTTGTAAAGTTTAACTTCACATAGCGGAAGATAAAATGTACATTAACCAGGTAAATCACCCTAACCCAGATTCGAACTCAGAGCCTCCTTACGGTCAAGAAGTCTCGAGTTCGTATCTCGGTCAGTTTGAGTTGCCTGTATAAGTTTCTGCTGCGGTTTTCCCTTATCCTGATAGACGAATGCCAAGTAACACTAAGCTACAAAAGAAAAAAAACTGCTGGTGATAGTGTTTCGGAAGCTGCGTGATAGCTTAGCTGAGATACTAAAAGTATGAAAATGTATAAAAAATAAATAACAGTCTGCTGAACGTTTGCCTTATTCTTTTGCTATGATGTATTTCGTGCTTTTCGTATCCTCTAGTGGTATACAGTAATTACTTACTATAAAAATATAATATCAAACGTTTAAATAAATGTGTGTGAGAATGAAAGCACTCAGAAATGAATGTTAATCAACGTGTTTTTACTTAACAGAGAACAATCAGACTATGTACAAATGATATCCACAACGGAATGGGCTGTGAAAGTATCTCTGTAAACGTACAAGGGCTGTTCAATAAAGAATGATCACAATTGATTTTTTGACGATGTACCTTTACTCATCCTCATAATTTTGATGGTCCTTCTCAAAATAGTCTCCCCTGAATGGGATGCACTTGTCGCAGCGTTTCTGTCAGCCTTAAAAGACGTGCTGGAAACAATTTTTTCAGAGATGCTTCAAAATCACCTCCGCAGCCTTCACCACTGCTTCTGATGATGGATAATGCCTCCCACGAAGGCGTTTCTACAACTTATGGAATAAAAAAGGTCACATGGGGCTAAATCGGGACTGTAGGGAGGGTGAGGGATGCAAGATATTCAGCAACAACATTGGCAATATGCAGCCGCGCATTATTGTGGTGCAGCATTCAGCCTGCTTCATGTGGTCTTTTACGCCTGATATGGACTTGCAATGTTTTCAGGACATCCCTGTAGTATTGTCCAGTTACTGATGTGTGTGCAGGTACAACATCCTGATAAATCATTCCATGAATATCAAAGAATGAGATCACAATAACTTTCCCAGCAGAAGCAACCCTTTTGCTTTTCTGGGGGTTGGTGATGAAGGAGATTTCCACACTGAGCTTTGCTGTTTGCTCTCAGGATCAAAATGATGTAGCCAAGTTTCATCAACAGTGATTATGTTTGAAAGAAGCTCCGGATCTTCCTCTAACATCAAATTTAACTGCATGTTACCTCCATTGCAGCGGTAGGCGATACTGAACATGTCTGAACTGACCTGGTTCTCACAGGCGGGAACCAGGAGTACCAACAATGAAACTACTGCGGCCTGTTTGTTTCACATTAGGCTAACAGAATATAATAAGATTGAATTTTAGTGCGAAAAATTATGACCGTAAACAAATTATGATCATTCATTATTGAACAGCCCTCGCAAATGTTATAATTGAAATACGACACACAAATGGTCTTGAAGGAATGAGTTGAGAAATTAGTGTGATTGCAAGAAATGGGATTACTATTATAAACATATGTTACACACGAGGCAATTTTTGTTATACCGCTTTTCCGCAAGGAAGAGCTATTTTTCTCAGGAGATATGAAAGTTGCAAATAACTGCTTATTGCTTTCCAGAGAAGGTGCTACTTGTCTTAACTTATAGTGGACTAGAAGAGTTGCTATAATATACAAGTATTATAACATCTGTAATTATGTTTTCTGGATTTGTCGTTGAATTACAGCATGTCTTATACTTACAGATTTTTCCAAAATGCTGTAAAGTTTAACTTCACTTACTGGAAAATAAATTTCGTGATTCCTTGAGATACATGTAGAAAAACGTAAGCATGAGAAAGTCACAATTTTTGCATATGTATAATCTCAGTCTGTTTAGCCTAGCTAATTAAGCGCTGGCCTTAAAATTTTAATTTGTAACCTAAACATAATCCCAGAGCGGTGATTTTAAATTGGGTAAAACAATTACTTCGTGTCATTAGATTTACACACATGTAAAAGAAATCTTACGGGAGTAAATTCCTGCTTACCAGCGGTGCTGATTGTGATTTTATATGGATGTTAACAATTGACACCATCAATAATTCAATTAATAATCTCTCTCCCAAGTATTACTATTAGCTCAAGAACTAAGCCTTTACACCAGCACAAAAATATTATGCTACTTTCAAAACATAATACTCGTAACAAAATTGTGAAATCCGGTGCACTGTGTTTGCAAAGCTATACTTAAAAGTTGTAAATAAATAATATCCTAATCAAGATGAAATGCCTTAGACTGGCTTGTTTAACGATTCAGACATGTTTTAAGCTAAATCTCAATGTGAAGTCGTATCATGGGATGAAGAAAGTTTGCACATTAGGCAAACTTGTGCCTTATTTTGGAAAACTGCAAACATTCATTTCTCTTCTTTCGGCTCTCATCAACATACTAATTTGTGTTCGGCATAATTTTGCTACAGGGACTGATTTTTACGAGTTTTTTGAAAGTATTATAATACAGTATTAATACAAATATGAATGATTAAACTCACCTGTTTAAAACAAGGCTGGCAGGAAATTACTTTCCCATCTGTGCTGAACGATGGATCACCATTTATCTACTGTTTAAGAAGTACACTTCTGTTGCTTCTCTCTTTTGGCACATTTGCATAGAAACTGATCTATGTGTGCACTTGAAACTCTCATTACATAATGGGCTTTCCATTCCCCACATAAAGAGTGGTCATTTGTCAATCAATTGAAATATCATTTAGCTGGTCTTTGCTACTCGTCCTTAAGCGAATTCTAAGATTTTTCCATGGCGTCATTATCGTATTGTGACACATCTGTAAGTCAAATACCTACCTGGCTAAACCCCTTGTTGTATATCCAATGTGCAGCAGTAAAAAGTTTCTGTTCCCCGGAAACTCCACGTTGAAATCAACAAATGCATAAGCTATTGTCACAAATTACGAGCAGAAGAAATTGGCTAAAAAGGTAGTTTTAGGCACTAATAAGCAGAATAGGCACAAAAGTATGAAGTAGGCATTTATAGGCACTATAAAACTAAAACATTAGGCTAATAATTGAAGGAAACGTGCTAATAACTTAAAAGCCTACGTTTCTGAACAAAAGAATAAAATGGGAAAATAGGGCAAAATCCGCCCCCTAGTGATAACAGGGTGTTGTAAACCAGAACTATTCTCGTATTATAAATGTTTAACTTCAACTGAAATCAATTTCTCTTAAGATTGATAATATTTAAAGGTTTAATCTTTCTATGTGGTTTTATTCTATTCTTCTTTATATTACTAGTGCTAAAATTGTTGCAAATGATCCAGGATTAGTTATCCTATCCTTATCTTCCACATCATTTTATCCTTCCTTTTCTTCTTCTTGTTCTTCAAGGGAGGCTTATAATATCTGCTCCGTTCATAAAGGAATATTAAAATAATATTCCTATTTTCTTACTGACTGCCCAAAATCTCCATGCTCAAATGTTCTATAGTTATTTATCTGCCAAATTTCTTCTTTTTTATCATATGCAATCCACTGAAAATTCTGCCTAATTTTTCTCATTAATATTAAATATAATCAGTTCATTTCTAATTCCACTATTGTGTAAGGAAGTTCGCCTCGTAAATATTATTTCTTCTACTTCTACTTTAGAATACTCTTTCAGAAACAAGCAATCCCACCCACATAAGTGCATCGGTGCAGGTATATCCCTCTTTGTCCATCCTTGTTTTATTCGTTTTATTGAAATTAGCTAGAATTTATTTGCTCTGTTGTGGAAATACTTATAAAATATCTAAGAAATTTCAAATCCTAGGACATTTAAATTGATATTGTGTTGCACTGTGATATTGATTGATATTTTCGATCCTAATGGCAATATCCTTGTCTCCAAAATTATGCGTTAGTATAGAGTTTTGTTACATAAAGGTTTCATGAGGTTTAGGTGTCATTAGAAACATCACACAAAAGCTTTAGGCTGCAGAACACATGATATCTGAATGTCAAATATTCTCGTTGCTTAAAGACCAACATGGAACTCAGGACAAGGATGCTGTTACCTGACACAGTGACTAAAGTTTAAATCGTATAACATATCCGTGCTTTTGGGGATAGCACTGGCAATTACTTGTAGCTTAAGTGAAGGTTACATTATTTTTGTTAAGCATACCTCCTTTAGCTTAGGGGCCAAAAGGTGGTGTTAAGTATTTACTTCTTGTCTGGTACAGGCTGTGACTTCGTAAAATAAGATACTTAATTCTTCTAATATTAATGACACTCCCCAAAAGTTGTTTTCACTCCTGAAAATATTCATAAAATTCTGATATTCCCCAATCCTCGAGAACAGAATAAATAATTTGTAATTAATAGATAGATAGAGTCAACATGAAAAATTCAATGCCATGGCCGGGATTTGAACCACGGATCTCCTGGTTTGCTTCCAGTCGCTCTTAACCTTTGAGCTGAGTAATTAATTTCTGAATGAGGCACAACGTTACTCTAAAGTCATTTTATCTTACTTCACCCCTAATATGTAATGTGTTCATAAATATAAGCTTTCCCATAGATGTAGCAAATCAGTTATAGATACATTGGATGTCTGGTATGGTCATTCTCGACAACTAGCATCAAGGTTTTAGGTGAAATTATTATGACCGCAATAAACCAGCTTGGGAAATATAGGGATATACATAACACACGAAATCGAGCAGAAAATAAACGCACATGCGCTTCTAAATGGATTTATAACCTTACTTTGCTCCAAAGCGTGACCTTTATCATCAAAATAAGAGAGAACTGAACGAAAGGAGAGGCACAATGAACTGTTAATGAAGTAATTTCTGTTTGAAAGAACATGGAATTCCTGTAGCACCGATATGGTCCAATACACAGAGTTCATTTTAAGTTATGATTATTTAATCCTTCTGTTATTCCCGGTTTAAAAGCTTAAACCTTAATTTCCATGGCCCTGTAATGCTCAATTTTATTCCAATTTGCAATGGAGAAAGTGATTTTGCAAATTAAGCGCGCTAAGCCAACTGCAAAGCGGAAGGAATCTGTACGTGCTGGCTAACGGCAGTTTCATTTTGTGGCCCTTAAAGGGAGAATACTTTCGGTTCTTCTCACTGCATTGTCATTAGCACCACTGAAACATTCCTTTGTTTGTAGTTTCAAAATGAAATCTTTAGCTAGTTTTATGTTTACTACAATTAACTGCTTCCGTTGCTGTTAATGAGGTGGTAGAAGAATATGACACAAATACAGGTTTACGTTAAGCAATTGCACTGTGTAAAGTTAGCTTAATAGCTCTCACAAACAATGTAAAATGCAAGAACACTGAAACATAATATCAGAAGCATAAATGAATAAACCAACAAGAAACTCAAAGCTTCTCCTGAACTATTACTCTGGAGCAGATATAAGGAATGCCGAAGAATAAGATGTCCAGCAAGATGTACAATGTAATAAATGGAGAAGAATAACCCCTTAATAGTCCGAGTGAAACTATTACACACTACTCCTTGGACTGACGAGTTTACACAAATTAATTGAATGAAGTTCACACAAATTATCTGTGGTTTATTTAGAAAACGAGCTAAGCATTCCAGCCAAACTGATGGTTTAAGATCGAAATATATACTTGCATACGTCAGTATCTTCCTTGTAAGAATAAAAGCTCTTTTAAAAAGTGCAAGTACTGCGCCACTTCTGGAACTTCTTTGGTGTGATTAAAATTTTTCTGCCTTGCCGTTCTGCCGCACTGATTCGTTGGGTGTTTGGGACGTTCGGTGGCCTATTTGTATGTCTGTGTGTAAGAGAGAATAGATTGTATATGGACTTTCTGCTTTCATTAAAACAAAATCCCTAATAGCCGTTATCTTCAACTTTCTCAAATACTGATATTCCTGAATCATTTTATGTAGTTTTTTTCCTGATTACAAATATTTTAAATACCTTTTACACGCAGTATTTTTATATCTTAATTTGCAAGTTAGGTTTTATTTTAACACGTTTGGAAGCAGAATTTGTATTTAATAAAACAAATTTGGAAATTAAGAAACTGAAACATATTGAATACACGATGAGTTGATACTGTGACTTTGTGGGTTCGTGAAATTAAAAGTCCAAATTGCACAAACTTAAAATGTTCTTTATTACCACCGAATTACAGCTGAAACACTTGCCGATTACATAGAATTACGTAGCGCACACAATTACAATTCACCAGTTCGTCTGTCACAGGTCCACTCCACACTCACAATTACGTACAACTCCTCTGATACACGTACACAGTCTTCCAGTCCGTTTGCTAGCACGGCGCTCCTCACGGCTGCTGCCAAGAACTCAACTCTCTTTCAGTCCGGCGGGTCGCTTATATAAGGCCAACTGACCTATCTAGAAGGTTTCGGGCTAGATTAAGTATCCCGACTGTTCCAGACTTCAGGGGGGAAAGAGGCGGCCAACGACCAGTGGCACTTTCCTAACCATCCCCTCAGTTAGTGTGACACGAGATAAATGGGTAGGCGTGAGCTAAATGCCTCCTGTCCCCCACTCAGCTGTCAGTTGGTCGTGCCTTCCGATAATTGGGTAACAATACTGTAATAATAACTTCATAAACTAAGAGTCATTTAGTGCACTAAGAGTTGATGTTTTTGCAAAACTTTAATAAATTACAACTAATTTAATGGACGATAAGTTAATATTCTCAAGTAACCAAGCCTTCAACTTCTGGTGCTCCATGAAGCTAGAGTGAAGTGAATCATGTTATGTTAACCTATTTCTTCGTATTAGGCACAGGTTCCTCGAATGACAATCAGAAGGGTCTCGCTGCCCTTTGTGGACTGTTGTGAATATTAACAGAAATAAATTACAATTTAGTGTGTCATTTTCATATTTCACTTACGTTCTGATGTTACTTCAAATTGGTTACACAGGCGAACATGGTAACCTGACGGAGCAGTACTTCTACGATGCGTAGTTCGTGCATCGTTGCTATACTTTCGTTGTGAATATTCCTCGTTTTTCTTTGCTTACGTAAATGAAAGTGTTTAAGCATTATCTGGCGTAAAAAATACCAAAGTGGTCAATATGTTGCTCTCTATCTTCATAAACGTGTTTTCAGTATTAGAACATGCTTCGGGAAAAACTTCTCTTTCTTTTTTTCTAATTTACGTCCTCCAGGGTGAAGTGATGCTCAAATGAGTCCGGAGCTGTGCAGCTTAGAGTTACACGACATTTGTCTATCAGGATAAGGAAATACCACGGAAAAAATTTATCCAGGTAACTCACCCTAACCGAGATTCGAACTCCGGACCTCTTGAACGTGAGGCAGACACGCTACCATCTATGCTACCGAGGCTGGCGGGAAAACCTTTGCCCGGATGTTGTGGTACACCAATTGTGATAAATTAAATAAACAGTAGCTAGCCAACATGGTCAAAAATGCCTCCATACAGGTACTTACAGTGTATTTTTCTCAAACAATAATTATCCTCCATAGAAGATTTGCTAGGATGCTGTGATGACTGACACAATTCAGGAATTGTTAAGGACAATGTGTTCAAAGCCCACGTTTTGGAAAACAAGAATCAGAAAATTATTAGGAAATAAAGTTTCCTTACTTAACTCTTTTGACTGTCAATCAGGTGGTTTTCTTTTCTTTTCCCTTCCTTTTTTAAGTTTCTGTTAGAGTGAACAAGTTCAGAAACACTTTTGGATTTGGTTTAGAAGTTCCATCCAGGAACCAAATAGTACTGCGCATGAGTACTGCGTCACCTCGGTTAGCGTATCTGCCTCACGTTCAAGGGGTCCACAATTCTCGGTCAGGGTGTTTACTTGGAAAAGGTTTTTTTCCAGGGTTTCCTCTTATCCTGAAATATGAATGTAGGGTAACTCTAAGCTCTACGGACCATGGGCTCATTTACGCACCATTTTACCCATTTCATTCATTGTCCGATATAACTTAAAGTTGGAGGACATGAATTTAAAAAAAAGTACTGCGCATGAGAAGCCTTGTGAAAGAAGGAAAACATTGCATAGCTCTTCTCGCACCACCATTTTCATTTTGAGAGTCGAATAAAAAACAAATGTTAGCTTGCAGAGTGCTGGTATATCTCTGAGTTTTCCTGCATAACTTCTAATGGTACAGGTTTCTCAGTAGATTATGACCTGTAGCTCTTCCCTGAGGTATACTGTCCCCTAAGATACTAGATAGGTCGCTATATAGTGATTGGCAAGCATTATCCACTTGTGGACTATTTTGCTGCCCTTATGATGTTTCAGGTAGCCATTATCTGTAGCTAACCTTTGCAAGAGTTTTCTCCCGCTATAAGACGTGTTAATTGTTACTAAAAATTCGCCCACATTGCCATTATCATTAGATTCAGAAATCTCACAATGTTCTGATCTCTACACAAAACATTACTAAACTGATAATGTGCCACTTTTTGTTTAATTTTAATGTCTAATATTAGCCGTTTATGATAACAGATATTCAGCAATATTCTACGCCAAATGATGATTGTTAGACATAGAGGAATTTCTCATACTTTAGCGAAGCCGTAATTTCTATTTGTGTATTAATAAATAACGGGGTCAACAATAAACCCAGTTTTAACTCCCTATGGTATCTGAAACACTAACTCCGTTCAAAAGCAACGAAACGGTAGAGAAATTGCACGTTAAGTCGACCTAGAGTTTTCTGTTTCTATATTGTTTTTACAAACCAAAATGTTATTTCCAAATTTCATTAAACTATTACGATTACTACAGTACAATTTAGGGATAGAAAGTACTGATGTTTATCCGAAAAGGTCATATTTTGGAATTAACGTTGAGTGATATAAGACTTAAGAAAACTTATAGAAGAATATATTGTGACTTTGTGGGTTCGTGAAATGAAAAGTCCAATTACATCACTCAAAAATGTTCTTTATTTCCACCGACTTACAGTTAGACACTTGCCAATTACACAGAATTACGTAATGCACACAATTACGATTCACCTGTTCGTCCGTTACAATTCCACTTTGCTGTCGCAATTACGTAAGCTCCTCCGACGCACGTACACAGTCTTCTTGTCCTTACACTAGCGCTAAATTCTTCCGCTGCTTGCCAAGAAGAACTGCCTGACTCCTCATTGAAGCCCTTTTTATAGGAATATCACTGTTTTTCTAGAAGTCTCTGGTTTTCCGCGAATCATCCGAAAGTTCCAGAGGACAGGAGAAGGGGAGAGAAACGTCCAGGGACAAGTGACATTTCCCTAATCACCCCTCAGTTAGTGACTGAGATTAATGGGGGGCGTGGCTCGGCTGCCTCGGGTCATTTCCAGCTGTCACCGGTCGTGCCTTCCGATAATTGGGTGACACTGCTCCCTCCTCAAAGCTGGTCATCCCGAACAGCACCATCGTAGCGGGCTAGGCGATCCAGGTGTACCACCAACATCTTCCCTCGGGGAACCTTCTGGATGTGGTAGACCACGTCGTTAATCCTCTTCACCACCCGGTACGGTCCTTGCCATGGCTGCTGGAGATTCGGGCAGCGTCCCTTGGTCCGGGTAGGACGGTGCAACCAGACCAGGTCACCTTGCTGGAACCCTTGGCTGTTGGCTTGCCTGTCATACCTGGTCTTCATGCGGTCGCTCGCCTTCTGGATGTTCTGGCGAGCCATCTCGTGCATGTCGTGGAGATGGTTCACCAAGTTCTCCACATACTCGGTCGCTGGCTGTTTCACTTCCGGAGGGCTTCCAAAAGCCAGGTCACAAGGGAGGCGTAACTCTCGGCCGAACATTAAGCTGACTGGCGTCATCCCAGTTGTGTCGTGTGTAGACGAGCGGTAGGCCAGCAAGAACAGTGGCACCTTGACGTCTCAGTCTCGCTGATGGCTGGCCACGAACTTCCTCAGGTGTTCCTCTAAGATCTTGATGTATCTTTCGACCATGCCATCCGACTGGGGATGTAGAGGCGTCGTGCGGGTCTTGTTTACCCCAAGCCTTTATAGTGCCTCCATTAGGTTGGACTCAAAGTTGGTACCCTGGTCATTGTGTAGCTCTAACGGCACCCCAAATCGACAGAACACTTGCTCCACGAGGCAGTCTGTGATTGTCTTTGCCTCTTGGTTTGGGATGGCAACACCTCCGGCCACTTGGTGAAGTAGTCCACGACCACCATTAGGTACTTGTTACCTCGGTCGGAAACTGGGAATGGTCCAGCAATGTCAACGGCGATCCGTTCGAATGGCGCTCTGACGTTGTACTGCTGCATGCGACCCCGGCTCCTAGTCTGGGGGCCACGACTCGCCGCGCACACGTGACACTGACGGCACCACCTCTCAGCATCTGCTCGGAGTCTCAGTCAGTAGTAGCGCTGCCGTAGTTTGTCAATCGTTCGGTTCGCTCCCAGGTGTCCTCCCGAAGTACCGGCGTGCACTTCCTCCAAGACCTCCGGGACCTTACTCCGGGGAAGTACCAACTGTTCTATCTGCGTCTTCCCATCGGGTGATTCCCATACCCGGAACAGCGCGCCATCTCTGGTCTTCAACGAGTCCCATTGGGCCCAGTACGACTTGTAGGTGGCACTCCTCGGTGCGATGTCCTCCCAGGATGGTCTCGTCCCTGCCTCCACTTCCCTCAAGAGTGGCCCCAAGTCTGCGTCCGCCAGCTGCTCCCTCCTCAGGCCTGCGCTATCCCAGACATCTGCAGGCACTGCCGTGACTACTCGGACTGCTACGGCACGCTCCTTCTCCTCCACTCTTGTGCACTGGCCGCACTCTTCTGGACAGAGTCTTCGGGACATGGCGTCAGCGTTACCGTGGCCCTTCCCTCTACGATGTTCCGAGGTGAAGTCGTACTCCTGCACCCTCTGGACCCAACCTGCTGTCTGGTCTTCTGGTCGCGCCGTCACCATCACTTCGCTCCTCGCGGGGACAACCACGTCTTCGTTCAAGACGACCCTGCAGATTCCAAGGCGCTCTTCGGGTTGACGGAGTATAACCTCTTCTCCGTTGAGCCGCAGCAAATTCCTGCCTACGTCGACCGTCGCCTCGTGGCTCCTGAGGGCATCCAGTCCCAGAATCACCTCCTCAGCCACCTTCGCGACGAACACCCACAGACGCACGGCACTCCGCCCCAAGGTCAGCTCCAGCAGGGCCTCCTTCCCCACAGGCAAGGTGTAGCCCGATGCCGTGACAAGCTCGTATAGTCGACTCGGCTTCCTCGTCGGCAAACCCTTCGCCACGTCAGGTCTGATGATGGTCACGGCTGCCCCAGTGTCCACTAGCACGCGACATGGCTTCCCTCTCACCCAACCGTCCGCGATGAGGCTGTCATCCATACGGCGGCTGACGGCGCGCAGTGTCACTCGAGGGGATGGTGGTAATGGAGCCGACGTGCCTCTCTCCACGCCGGGCCTTACTCGTTCTTCCAGCTGCCCCTCCTGGTGCGGGCAGTCTCTCTGCAGGTGTCCGAGCTGTCCACACCCCAACACAGGCCACTTGGCGTTCGCCGACGTCCCTCAGCTTGTCTTCTGTCTCCGGCGTAGCGAACACTTCTCGTTCTCGACGTCGGGATAGATGTTACCTTGGCCGCCTCCATCCTTAATGCCGCTGTCAGCGCCTCGTGGATGGCTTTATAATCGCCGAGCATTAGGCGCTGACGAATCTCCGTGTCCCGTACCCCGTCGACAAAGTTGTAGGCGGCTTCCCGGGATACGAACTCCAGTGGCAGCTCAAACAAGGCCTTGCTAGCCAGCTGCTCAATCGCTATGGCGAACTCCTGCAGCGTCTCCACCGGCTGCTGTGACCTTGCCTTTAGCTGGCTGCGGTATGCTGCGGCTAAGCGGTGGTTCCCGAAGCGATTCTCCAGGGCCTCCCAGATGTCCTTGGGCGCCGCCGTTGTCTGCACCGCGTTTAGGACTTCCGCGGCCCGTCCCTGGAGGCTGTCTATTAACTGTGTGGCCTCCTCCTCCGGTGACCATCTGTTGTGCTTGGCCGCTGTGTCGAACTGGCGGCGGAAGACTTCAAATGTTGACGCGCCGTCATATTTCGGAGGTTTGACGCGCGCCGATGTCGTGTCTCGTCCCGGTGCGTCAGCCTTCAAATTCTTCAACCTCCGGCCCACGACGTCCTCCACCATGGCGTTCAGGGACTTGACGCTGCTGTCGGCCTTCCCTTCCAGGTCGTTAACGCGGCTCGCCAGGTCCTCGACGCTCTCGTCCACTTGGCCCATCCGCTTGCCCAGCTCCGTCACGTCATCCCTCATGCTGGCCAACTGTTCTTCAAATTTGGCGGCGAGAGCCTCGTTCGCCACCTTCATTTCCGTGGTCAGTTCGGCCATCTTTGCGGTCATTGTCGTGGCCAAGTTGTTGTTTGCCGTTTCCGTCTTCGCAGCGAGGTTTTCATTTGCCGTCTTCATTTCCTTCAACTCTGCGGTCAGGTTGTTGCTTGCTGCTTTCGTCTTCTCTGTTAATTCGGCCTTCATTTCCATCATCTTCTCCAAAAAAATTTCCAATGCCGCGTCCATGGTTGTAATGTTCGGTGAAGTTATCGTCCCGCTTCCTGACACCAGTGTGACTTTGTGG
This sequence comes from Mantis religiosa, assembly GCA_030765055.1. NCBI lineage: Eukaryota > Metazoa > Arthropoda > Insecta > Mantodea > Mantidae > Mantis > Mantis religiosa. The sequence continues at coordinate 57,818,813 of CM060948.1, read as the reverse complement.
GTTCGTGAAATGAAAAGTCCAATTACATCACTCAAAATGTTCTTTATTTCCACCGACTTACAGTTAAACACTTGCCAATTTCACAGAATTACGTAATGCACACAATTACGATTCACCAGTTCGTCCGTTACAATTCCACTTTGCTCTCGCAATTACGTAAACTCCTCCGACGCACGTACACATTCTTCTCGTCCTTACACTAGCGCTGCACTCTTCCGCTGCTTGCCAAGAAGAACCGCCTGACTCCTCACTGAAGCCCTTTTTATAGGAATATCACTGAGATTAATGGGGGGCGTGGCTCGGCTGCCTCGGGTCCCTTCCAGCTGCCATCGGTCGTGCCTTCCGCTAATTGGGTGACAACATGAACTAGTGGCAGAAAATAAATATGTAAATTCGGAATTGCTACGAAATCAGAAATTACGAAGTGAGTTAGTTTTGGAATAAAGCACAATAATAGAATTTACTTAAGAATGTGATGAATATTCATATTGAGGAAGAACAACTACGAATGACTATTACATTCGATTTTCATTTTGGAAGACGAATTCTTAAAGCAAAACCAATGTAAAAATATTAAACAGAGTCTGATGGGATAAAATGCCAAGATAAGTATATGTAAAGCATTAGTACAGTAAACGGATTGTGGTTTGTGTACCAAATAACTTAAACACTTATTTTATTCTTCTCTGCAATTTCTATATGGAAAATTAATTCAACTTAAATATGTAAGAGATGTAATTCGAAACTCAACAACAAAAATACTTTCATACATAGGCAATATTCTTAGTTTTAAAGCAATAAATAAGGCAAATTAACATAGAAAGCAAGCTGCGATTAATAAAAATTCTACTTAATACAAGGGTGGGTCAAGAAGTAATGCCTCCCACTTCCCCCCCTTAAATAAGTAAGTTATGTGACAACTTTGAATTTGGCGCAATTCTTTAAGCCTTCTTCTCCAATCCCCTGCTATAGTAACTTCCTAAGTCAACAGGTGGCAGCACTGCATCCTCTTGCAAAATGGCTGACATCGACATTCGTATTAGACAGCGTTCTGTGATTGAATTTTTGACTGCGGAAGGTGAAACGCCAATTCGCATTCGCGAAAGGCTAAAAAATGTGTATGGTGATGCAACGGTGGATGTCAGCACTGTTAGACGATGGGTTCGTCGCTGTAACGAAGATGAAGGGCAAACACCATTGGCAGATGAAAAGCGAAGCGCCAGGCCGGTGACTGCAGTGACTCCATGCAACATTCAACGAGTCGATGACATCATTCGTGGTGATCGCCGGGTAAAAACAGGTGAATTGTGTCGCATTACCTCCCTCAGTAAAGGCAGTGTGCTGACAATTATTCAACAACAGGGTTACTCAAAAGTTTGTTCACGTTGGGTACCAAGAATGTTAACCGCCCAAAACAAAGAAACGAGGAAAACAATAGCCTCCGAACACTTACAGCGCTTCAATTTGGAGGGAGATGAGTTTCTGGAAAAAAATTGTTACTGGAGACCAAACGTGGGTTCAGTTTTTTTTTTGAACCTGAATCAAAGAGGCAGTCAATGGAATGGCATCACACAACGTCAACAAAGAAAAAAGATTCAAAACTTAGCGGTCAGCAGGGAAAGTTATGGCGACAGTGTTTTGGGATGCAGAGGGTGTGCTTATGATTGATTTTTTGGAGCAGGGATGCACAATAAATTCTGTCCAATACGTCAGAAAGCTGAAAGCACGTCCTCGCCGAGTTTGCCCAACAAAAACTATGGCGGATGTTCTTATTTTGCATAACAATGCAAGACCACACACCAGTCGTTACATAGTCCCCATCGGTAGCGTAGATGATAGCATGTCTGCCTCACGTTCAAGAGAAGCGAGTTCGAATCTCGGTCAGGGTGAGTTACTTGGATAAGGTTTCTGCCGGGGTTTTCCCTTATCCTTAAAGATGAATGTCAGGTGGCTCTAGTCTCCATGGACCCCGGATTCATTTGAGCATCATTTCGCCAATTTCATTCCTCGTCCGATATGACTTAACGTTGGAGGACGTAAATTACACACACACACACACACACACACACACACACACACACACACACACACACACACACACAGTCGTTACATCACTGCAGAAATTGAGAAACTGGGATGGCAAGTCTTACATCACGCCCTATACAGGCCACGCCGTGGCTCAGTGGTTAGACCACTGGGCTCTCACCAAGGCGGCCCGGGTTCGATCCCAGGCGACCGAAAAGTGAGATTTGTGGTGGACAACACGGCGCTGGGGCGGGTTTTCTCCGGGACCTCCGGTTTCCCCCGTCATCGCATTCCACCGGTGCTCCATCTTCATCTCATGTATCACCAGTGTCATCGCCTGCGATGCCTTATGTAGTAAAAGCGGGCGTTAAACACTACACATTTCATTTGACGCCCTATACAGCCCTGACCTGGCACCATCAGACTTCCTTCTGTTCGGGCCACTAAAGGAAGCTCATCGAGGGATTCATTTTGAAAATGAGGAGGCTGTGAAAACGTCCGTGCGTCAATGACTTAGGAAGCAAGACCCTGTATTTTACCACACTGGAATACATGCCCTAGTTTAAAGGTGGACCAAAACTGTGGAAAAGGACGGAGATTATAATGAATAGTGACAAATTAATCGTCAATGTTGTAGTTTTCAAGCTATGTAAATTGTATTCAATTTTCTTGGCAATTAAAAAAGACAAAATAAGAGGCATTACTTTTTTACCCACCCTCGTATGTGAGCTGTGTAATGTGTTAAGCCCCTAGCAGTGTACGAGTATATGGATTTTAAATGTAGATGAAAAAGTTCTGTCAGACGAAAGTGACAAAAAATGTACTCTTGTACTGTTGAAATACATCAAAGTTAATAACAATATGAAACAGAAGCTGTCCTATTTACAACTTATGTAGCACATCTCTCATGCCATTACGGAAATGTCATGCTGTATATAACACTCTTATCTAATGAACGAAATGCAGAGATTCCAAAAGCCGATAAGCCTGTCAATATTAAAAAGCTTCATTTTTATGGACCGTTTGCGGTTATAAACTTGCACATTTCAACTCATGTGTCAATTGCTGCACATTTTCGCTGATTCTAGGTTGTAGCATTGCTGGATTTTAGAAATGTCACTATTCTATAAGCGGGAAATCATTGGGTTGATGTTTTTGTATTTTCAATGCAGTCTAGAAGCGATTCACTCAAAGCATCAGCTTAAATCGTGTTAACACATAAGGATGGCACTTTTACTTAAACCATCATGTGCACAAATCCGTTATGGTGATCTTTAATAAGTATTGCCCCATTTCTGGTTAATTACCAAAAATGAAATCCGGATTTTCTCTTGTTAGGAAGTGTCGTCTTAGAATACTGAAGAATGTATTACATCTTTCGTAACAGTGTGCATAATTTATTTGCTAGAGAATTATTTAGATATTTTAATTCATTGATCTATTTTTAAAGGGATGACACATTTCCAAAAATGTTCCGAAGAAATAATATATTGTGCTCTTCTAAAGGACATATTTCAGTAATTCAAATACTCCAAGTGACTTAAATAGCACTACATAACCCTGAAAATATTAACAGTGTCTCATGTAGTTTTCGAACAGCTTTGTTCATTTTCTCCTTACAATTTTGAATAATAAATGCTTTTATAGAAAAGGAAACAAATAGGGGCACCTCGAAAGCTGGGTTAATTGGAACAAACAAATAAAATAGATGTAGCTACTGAATGGTATACTTCTAAGTTTCTGATTCGAGTAACCCCTTATTTCTTTATCACATAACTGGTTACTGTGCAATTTTTCAAATGAATGCTTGCACTAGAAATTTACTTGGATCAGTTTCTGAATTAAGCTTTTCAGAGAACTGAAATAAAGAATATACCAATGTTATATACTAACGAATGAAATGAAATTATTATTATTTAGTTTTATCATAAACTTACATGCAAATCCACAACAAAATTTAACAGTTTTTTTCCCCAAACTTTCCTATGTGTTTGAAATTTCGATTCCAGTACTCTTATTATATGATACCTAAGCTTTTTCCAGCAACACAGTTATGTATTTTTATCGTAAGATTTAAAGATGCTGTAAGAATTTAGCAAAAAGCTTATTTTCTAGAAAGACTTTAAACCCTTTTTGTAATACGTGCAACGTTTAGTTCACAACAAGTAAGCTAGCAGTATCCATGTTATAATTAGACTGACACCGTAACTAAGGGTTCACAGGTGTTCGAATCGACCGCATCCTGCATTGACTGGAGTACAGTTCGCTGCTACCCCCGCTTCCATCCAGCAGGAATCTATTCATATTTAACGTTGGTCAATCAAGGAACATCAGAATATACTCTCCACGAGGAGTAGGTAAATCACGTGATAGAAACTTGTCTCCTTTACTGCCGTGAACACCTTAGTTGCGATGTCTGTCTAATTATAAAATGGACTATACACAATATTACCTGGAAACCTCGTATAGGGATTCATCACACCAAAAGCATATCCTATGAAACTAGGGGCAACTCTACATACGACCCTACTCACAACAGCAGAAAGTTTTTGAAAACTCTTGTTAATGAAGATTAAAGTTATAAAACTCTAATAGTGTGCACTACAGGGCCATACATGTTAGGGTTAGGTAAATGAAACAGAAATGAAAGTAGTTGGACGCATTCGAAGGAAATAGAGTGAATTGTAATCTGTATTGCCTTTAAAACTACATTTTGGTTTTATTATATGCATTAATTATTTTGTAATATACGCTGGTCTTTTTATAGTTTGTAAATCAGTTTCTATATTCCTGTTGTGACCCTATCGTAAGCAATTCGAATAGATGTGGATGTTAAGGAGGGAAGAAATGCTTTGGATTACCATGCAAAGCCAAGTGTCGCGATTTTGAAACCTAGTGTTTGCAGTTTGATAATAAGTGGAGTGGGGCTCTTATAACCGATTTACATTTGCTGCAGTGGCTTGAATTTTCCGTTTTTAAGAAATCCGCCTGTTCCCAAAATAAAATTTTACTGATATTCAATATTTTTGGAATATAAAATAGCTAAATATATTTTAATTAATGTAACAAAGTACTATTATAATACAGCAAAGCGTTCACTAAATTTTTTGTTAGCAATGGCCAGTCCTGGGCTATAAGGGTTAATTCTGTAAGATATCATCAACACAGTGAATGCTCTCCCTGTCATAACATTTAAGCCAATGTATAAACAAAAAGTACATTATATATCAGCATACACTGAGCCAAATTACCCAAATTTCTTAGCCTCTTTTCTATATTCTGAAATTTTGCATAGAATATTAATCAAGGGTGATCAGCGGTGTCAGGTTTATGATGGTCGAGCTTTCTGAAGATACTGAAGAAGGCCATGGAATGGCCGAAAGCTCGACAGGGCTGACAACCCGCGAAGCCTTGATTAATAACGCTCGCCGTGAAAGCTTCAAGTCTTACTCTCAATACTGTAAAAAATCATACTTTTTAGATCAATACTCAACATTTAGTGTGATTAAGTTATAAAAACTAGCCAAACTGTAGGTTTATCTAATACTGAGCTGTACAGTTTTTAGTACTAGTTACTGATTTTTTATGTAATTTACGTCCTCCAACGTTAAGTCATATCGGACGATGAATGAAATGGGTGAAATGATGCTCAAATGAGTCCGGGATCCATGGAGCTTAAAGTTACCCGACATTCACATTTCAGGATAAGGGAAAACCCCGGAAAGAACCTTGTCCAGGTAACTTATCTAGTTATTGTTGGACGTCCTTTATTTATATTTACGTTTTAAATACATATTTGTCTTCAATCCACATGTTCTGTCCGAGCAATTATTACAAACTGTATGTCCAAAAAGGGCAGCTATAATGTTAAACATTCTGTAGAAATGATTGCATTTTAAGAGACTTCTTTTTTATTATTCAATGGAATATCGACATACTTTGACACAAAATGTGTTAAAAGCTGGAAAGCAAATAGGTAGTGGGAAGACTGAGGATCTGTCACAGCAATGTTGTTCAACTATTCCATCAAATCCCTCGTACAGCAAAGCAGAAAGGAAATTTGGATTTTCACTGTCAACGGAGATATCTCGGGACCATACGGTCCAAGAATTTTGATGAATATGGACACAAAATTCCATACTACATGTTTTAACTGGAAATTGTCCACCCCTTAACTTGAACTGGAAGTTGGTATCAATATATAAGGCCATGACACAGGCTTTAACAATATGAATTATAATTTTGTGGCTTTTCTGGCTGGTGGTTAATCCTGTAACCCAGTAACTTATAATATTGTGGCAAATGGAAAATGTAATTTTGCTGAACACCTTTATTATCACTTAGGAAGTTAGCGGAACGCTTACGCAACACTTAATTCGCCGACATTCACACCAAGAACAAACACGAGTGGTCCACCGAGAGTTCGCGTAAGTCACTGTTACACACACTCTGCTGTTCAGAACTGAACTGCTGTCCACTGTCCACTCAAGAGTTCCTAACTTTATGACTCTCACTAATTGACTGACTCCTTGTTCGCTTGAGCGCCCTCTTATAGTTGTAAGTCCGGCAGTCAATGAGAATTGTTCTAGAAGTAAGTAGCTTCTCCGCTTCGAATGTTTCCGAGAAGGCAAACATGAAGGCTCTGGAATTGACAAGCGGTGCATAGCGGCCGCGGTATTTCCCCATATTTGGAAGATTTTGGCGACAATCCCCCCACTTCGTACCGCAAGCAAGCGGTTCGTGGTCGAGGTGACACTGCTCCCTCCTTAGGGCTGGACTTATAATAGTAAGCAGTAGCCACCTATTTCAGCCTGATCTTGTAGGATAGATATATCTTAATCCGCGTATCGATTTGTTTTTCAGGAGCATGTACACATCCATGATTTTAAACGCTGTACTTGTTATTCCGTAACTGTATGCGTAACTCTTTTAGTTTGTCTTCCCGTTCTGTTAAAGCACCTAATTGCTACAGTAGTGGGCATCAGCATGAAGATGTGAGTATTTGTAGGGAAGTTCAACATTTTCTGTTGGAATAATTGTACACACTGTATATGCAATAATATGTCAGTAGCACCCGTAGTATCTAGCAAAACACCAATGATTCGGCTGATAGATGGTTAAACTCGGTAAAGCTCTGTGTGGTGTTAATGTGTGTGTGTGTGTGTGTGTGTGTGTGTGTGTGTGTGTGTGTGTGTGAGTGTGTGTGTGTGGTACATATTAGCAAATTATAAAAGTATGTGAGGTAAAGAAGCAGTTATCCTTGCGCAAGCAAGAGTGCGAAACCGTTATTCGCCCGCCTTGGTAGTGTAGATGGTAGCATGTCTGCCTCACGTTCAAGAGGTCCCGAGTTCGAATCTTGGTCAGGGTGAGTTACCTGCACAAGGTTTTTCCGGGGTTTTGCCTTGTCCTCAAATACGAATTTCGGGTAACTCTAAGCTCTATGGAACTTGGGCTCATTTGAGCATCATTTCAACCATTTCGCTCACCGTCCGATATGACTTGACGTTGGAGGACGTAAATTACAAAAAAAAAAAAAAAAAAATGTTCTTCTCAACTTGATAATGATTTATAGTTTTCAGTAACCTCAGACCGGTAAGACAAATCTTATCACATAAAATACCTGGAATTCAAGAATCGACTGCATAAACCAGCTCTTGGAGTTCGCTGAAAAACGTGTGTGATGGAATTCAAAATATGTTAAAGTGATCATTAAGTAATGAGGAAATGTTTAATTGGAATGAATCAAATGGATTTCAATATGATTGAAATTATCCGAGAACAGAGTAGCAGGAAAAATTGGGCAGAAATCTTTTAGCAGAATTGTTATAATTTGGGCAGCCTTCTGCACCGAAGATAAATCACGCATTGTTTGGCTGAACACTAGAATTGCCTCTGACATGTGTACTAAGCTGCTAGATACAGAATTGGTTAGAATGTATGGCAACCAAGGGGACTAAAGTCTAATTTATCATCAAAGTAGTACATAGGTGCATTGTTCTGCTATAACCGAATAGCGATTTGAAGATAAAGTTAGCTGTGTTACCTGGGCCTGCACGTAGCCCAGATATTAACCCCATAGAAAACCATTGGGTAACATTTCCAAGACGTACTTATTGCAATTTGAGGATTTGAGGCCGTATGTGAACTAAATGAACAATACGAGATGAGAGGATGTCAACTTCAGGCAAGAGCAGAAACAAGCCAGGTGAAAAGACGATTATAAGTCGATGTTATAATCATAAAATATATAACTGGGTATAAGGAATATCAATGCTGATATAGATATGATGGAATGAAATTTTTCTATTCGTCATATCCAGTTATATATTTTGTGGTTATAACATATCTTAAAATATCCTGATAATAGGACAGAGTAGCCTCCCAACACGTCGATTTGTTTTCCTTCTCTCTCTTTTTTTAAATTTATTATTTGGCTGATCAGCAGTATTGCTATACAAGTCATTGACAAATTACATAAGTACTACATACAGATTAACAACTGAGGAATTACTGTCCTCTAACATATACAATAGGTAATAAATGTATAATAAAAACAAACAGAAAACAATTAAGAACATATTTAAATGAAAGATAATAAAAGACAAAGTATATAACAGGATAACTATCACATACAACAACATTAAATAAGATGGATAACGATTGAAAAGTGAGGTTATATATACGAGGATAGATTATAATCAGTGGTGTTATGAGAAAATTAGAGGACATACTTTGAATTAGTGAGAAAAGTCGCTATCTTCTGAATCAGTGAGTATGATGTCTTGAGGCAGTTATCTTTTCAATCTGGTCCTTTCGAAGTTTCGTCGTCCAATGTCATAGGTTACAGCACTTGGTACTTCGGATAATCTAATAAAGAGTGTCTTTGATATCAATTTGAAGTACAGGTATGGGAAGAATACATAGTTCCTGATGGAGTTGATCATTTCTAATGAACCATGGAGCATTTGTAATACTGAGGAGAAATTTGTTTTGTATTACCTGAAGTTGATGAATGTGGGTTTTGCTGGCTGCATCCCTTACAGGAGTAGCGTATGAAATTATGGGGTGTATAAGAGACTTATAGATCAATATTGAGCACTCCAGACCAAGCTGTGATTTCTTCTGTAAAAATAGATACAGCTTTCTAATTCTAGAAATGGCTATTGTGGAAATGTAATATATATGAGAATTCCAGGTTAATTTAATGTCAAGCATTACGCCTAAATACTTGACTGGTGTTTCTGGAGGCTTCCATGTTAGTTGTTTTCCCTGCAGATCCAATGGGGGTGGATTTTGAGAAGTTCTTAAGGAGAATATAACGTCGATATCTAATCGTATTGCTTCCCGAGAATATATTAGTCGCCAGAAAAGTTTCAGGTCTTATTTTAACGCCTTATTTGTTATTCGTGTTGTGAAAATAACTAATTTTTCTGTGATTTTTGTGTCTTATACTACAGCTTGTATTTTTATAATAAATTAGATACGTTTATGCTCCAGATATCGTAACTACTGCTTTCAGTAGGCAACATAATATCTTTATACTTATTTCTACTACAGTAATTTTCTAACAGTGTTCTATTCCAATATAAATAATTATATTCGTTTAAATGTTTACTTCCTCTTAGATCACTTTGTTACTTTCCCATATCCTGGCATTACTAATGTTCTTACCCCCGGGCTAATGCTTTGTAAATTGCACATGTTAGCGTTAATCGATCATGAATTCCAAAACGTTTCCATTACATCTCTCCTCTAGGGGGTTTACTTCGAAACATTAGATGCACTAAGTCAATGTCACCATAAAGTGTGCAGTCCCGAGATAGCACCTTATATGCGGGGATTGACTCCTTGGCGTTAATGAATACTGATAATTTCTAATTCAAAGTTACCTCTTCTTAGTCTTTCCACTTACGGTCTATCCCTATAGGTATAAGTAGTCATATTTAGCATTTTGAAATCAGAAATTTAGCATTTTGATTTTTACATTGAGCATTTTATAGCATTTTTTATAGCATTTAAACATTTGCAATTTAGCATTTTATAGCATTCTGAAAAGAAAAGGTTTAATTTGATTTAATTTTTTAAATGATGAATATTTACATTATTTATATGAGAATTAAACCATATCTTTGGAGGGTTATTAATGACAGTGAGTTAAAAGTGCACAAAGTGTCAATTTATTTTACATTAATTTAGGTTGAAGCAATACACATAAATATAGAACAAGTTGATACAGACTAAAGCATACTGCACAACACCAAAAGATAAATGCGTACTAATGTAGAACTAGCACAATAAAAAAGAATGCACAAAATTAGCCTTGCACTTACTGACGTGACCTACACATAGGATTGAGCGGAATGAAAATTTCAGTCAACTGGTTCGTGAAGATAGATTTATGACAGCCATTAGGCACAGAAAGAGAGGTAAGAGGATAAGAGGGGTTTTGTAAAACAACTGAACTCGCTTCAGTATCAAACATACCGCATATGGGCAATGGTGGAACAATAAGCTAATCTAGCCGGAAGGGTTACTGTCCTCATTCCAGAAGAGTGGTCAATTACTTTATAACTTCCTAAACATGCAAAGGTTCTAAAGACTCTTCAGTGAGTTTCTAGAAGAAAAAGCATTGGGAAAGAATAATTTTTGTTAAAATCTTCGATTTTGCATTTCTATAGCATTTTGAGTAAATTTCGCACTTTATCGCGTAATATCGCATTTGCGAAAAATCACCACCCCTAGCTATATGGTATACAACGGAGAAGACACGTTATGCGATCTCTATGAGAACTCCTGATGAGGAATAAAGTGCATGTTACACGCCTGTAGCAGACAGGCCACCAAGATGCGCGGAAGTCTCTAGGCTTCCATGTTTCGGAGGTCTGTTCCACTTCTGGGGCTGTTCAGAGAGGGTGACGTACGACGTGTCAACCAAGCAGTCCTCTAGTAACTACAGAATGCTGAGAAAGCATCCGCAGCATCGACCCTTACTACTATATGTAAAGTCTGTTTAGTTAACTCGTGTGCACGTCGGCCGAATCCTTTGACGAACACTTATAATCGTTTTACAACCCCGGCCCTCCTTCTCCCAGACCGTTCTGCAAGATTGCCACCTTTCTCGATACGTCATGGGTATCATACGAGGTTTCGTCTAAATAAATTATGTAATGTCCATTACTGCGAAACTTCCTTAGTTTTGACATATATGTATGTATATATATATATTTCGCCAAGCTACAATTCTACTGGATTCTATAATAACCCTTATCTTATTCAAAATGCGGTATTTGAAACCCAGCTCCTTTAGGAGACCGCGCAAAGTGCAGTGCCCATAAGGAAAATCACAAATTTCTTGCAAATGTGCAACCAATTCGTCTAAGGTGGGCGCTCTCCCTTTTGCATGGAATCTATAAATTTCTCGACGAATTAAATCACATGTGAAATTATCTACTTTAGAGAAACGTTTCCTTTTGTTTTCACACTTCATCAGTATCTTTGGTATTCCCTTCGTCACAATATTTCTTACTGTATTTCTGTGAATACCCAGAATTTATCATCAGGTTCATTGCATGACCCTTTACCAAGATTATTTTTCAGCACATATTTATATGTGTTCAAAACAAGCGATTGAATTTGCTTAGAAACAGTTCCTGTTATAACTTTTTAGGCTTTCCCAGTAACATAACTCGGCCCAACAACACTTTCCAATTTATTCACACTATTGTTATCACTTTGATTATGTACATTTGACTGAAAGTTATCTACAACTTCATTTGCATTCACCACCGCATTTCTCTCCCACGGTCTCCACATCGTGACACACAACGAATTTCCGCACGTAACGAAACAGATCAACTGGAAGTTGGAACTTTGGCAACTGAGACTCCACGTGGAGTAAACATGCCACTGAAAATTAGGGTTTCTATTGGTCCTCAACGACAGTGTTCCATTTCTGAAATGTGGAGATATATTTATGACGGCCATTAGTGGGCGGTAGGGTCAGGTTCATTTTAGTCGCAACTGCACACGCGTTGACTAGACGGACTTTACGTCACGAGACATAGGAGCAAACCAGGTAGATGAGATGCAAACGCAATGAAAGGGAAATGTTGGAAATCAAATCCCCATAGATGGGAAGCCGTCCAGCATTCGCCTACCAATTAGGAAAAGCCACTGAAACCGCAAAGTCAGGATGTGAGGTCGGCGGGAATCGAAACCTGTCTCTCCAGAAGAAAGCATTACATGAACCATCTCGCTCCGTGGCCTATCATTTAGTGGTCATACAGTGGTCATACTACTGCAAGACTGTTTTAGTAGTTATATCTCTATCTACCATTAGAGAAATTAGTATAACTGTAGCGTAATAACAGTACAAGGGTTACCATTAGAGTACCATATCCTGATATAACACTATCATTATGTCCTCGCCTGCCGTAATTTATTATGTTTGTATCCAAAGTATTTCTGGTTGAAGAAATCTTCACTACATATAGTGCGGCACTCTGAATGTATATTCTCTACATAGTTCCTGTAAAATGGATTTAATAATTTAACCCAAACACCTAGACATCTGCTACAACCACATGTACATGTAGTAGCATAGGGAATATAGATACGAATAAAATAGGAAATCAAAACAGAAAAATGAGAAATAAAAAGGAATTAATCTAATTTGTATCATCACGCTAATGCAAAGGGAAAAAGAAATATGAACATAGATGTTTTCCGGAGGGATCAAATATGAAAGTGTGTTCTGAACTGCTTTAACAAACATTGATTTAAAGTGTTTTTCAGAGGTAAACTACTTTAAATAATTGTTTTCTTCAGCTATGCGTCACAGTTAATATATCCAGTACGCTCTGAAGTGATACGTATATTATATTTTATTAGTTTCTATCAAAATGTGCATGCTTGTAATAATAATAATAATAATAATAATAATAATAATAATAATAATAATAATAATAATAATAATAATAATAATAATAATAATAATAATAATAATAATAATAATAATAATAATAATAATAATAATAATAATAATAATAATAATAATAATAATAATAATAATAATAATAATAATAATAATAATAATAATAATAATAATAATAATAATAATAATAATAATAATAATAATAATAATAATAATAATAATAATAATAATAATAATAATAATAATAATAATAATAATAATAATAATAATAATAATAATAATAATAATAATAATAATAATAATAATAATAATAATAATAATAATAATAATAATAATAATAATAATAATAATAATAATAATAATAATAATAATAATAATAATAATAATAATAATAATAATAATAATAATAATAATAATAATAATAATAATAATAATAATAATAATAATAATAATAATAATAATAATAATAATAATAATAATAATAATAATAATAATAATAATAATAATAATAATAATAATAATAATAATAATAATAATAATAATAATAATAATAATAATAATAATAATAATAATAATAATAATAATAATAATAATAATAATAATAATAATAATAATAATAATAATAATAATAATAATAATAATAATAATAATAATAATAATAATAATAATAATTTCACATTCCAGCTTGGTCACAACGGACGAAAATTCTACAATTAGATATTTTGTAATATTCAAAAAATTATAAATGTATTAACCATAACAAAACCCATCATTTCTGAGAAAAGTGAAGCTTTATTAAAATTCTGATGAAGGAATAATATTTCGGAAATGCTTTGCTTGTAGCGTTCTCATTTCTCTAGAATCCCAACGGGCTGAATGCAAATAAGGGGGCAGGAACTGTGCTGTGAAGATGATGTGTGTGCCATGTACTAATAAATTTTGTATTCACTTGTTTTACCCCAAGCGCCGATATGTGAAATGTGAGGAAATTGGAGGAAGCTTTCATTCACTACTAAACCGATCCATGGTAACACAAAAGGCTTGTATTTTTCCCCTGTTGCTGTTGGCGAACAGGATCCTTGCCTCGGGCAGCCGAAACAACATTTCCATTCGTTGCCACTGAAAAAAGAAAAATACTGAAAGTAACGTAATAGGGAAGCTTTCCAATCGGATTTAAAGCCGCAGCTAATGGATACTGAGATTTTGCGACAGTGATAGTCTGTGTCTGAAAAGAACTTTGCAATTCAGATGGATAATACCACTCTTAGGAGAAAACGTTTTTACTTAACCTTTTATTGGAACATGGACAGAAGACATGATTATACCTGCTGTTTCAAGTGCTAAAAGAAAATATCTTACCAGCATGATTACAACATTTATTATCCATTTAGTAACCGAGCAGAATGACCTAGGTGGTTTCGTCTGTGGCCCGCATTCGGAAGTCCGGGTTCACTTCCCATAGCCGGCCTATCTGACCCCTGGTTTTTGGGGGGTTTTGCCCGGGTCGGCAGGCGAATGCTGGGTAGGTTACTTACATCCCCCGAATTTCCTAACGCTCCATTTCACCTCAATTATCTTTTCACATCAGATCTCATTTGGTGGTCTCTTTCAAGGTGGAAGTGTCGGCGAGAGCCTCGGTGCTGCATGGCAGGATGATATGCTCCTGTTAAACACCTTCATCCTCTGGCAGGACGGTCTCAGGTCTCCGAACCGACTTAGTGAGGCCATTTCAGGACCACGACGGGTTGTACTGGCTTGCCGGGAACTTCCAAACTCCGGCATAGCGGCCTCTGGCCTCCGACCTGTCTTAGCTGGCTGTCTCCGAACCACAGCAAGAAAGATGCTGGTGATACTAGACTACCTGAAAGTTTCAAGTTGGTCAATGGAAGGGACCCTGCCTTCTGCATTGTCGTGATTCCTTGGGGTCCGCTGCCCTCCGTCTCCTCTCCCCCATCCTTCCTCCCGGGGGTGCATAGGTACCAAATATCAATCTGGTCAACGTGATGAGTCCACTCCGTACATTCTATCCTATCTTACCCATTTAGTATATCAATTATACTTACCTAATTATGAAAGTAGTAACTAGAGCAGTCATCATTTTCATTGCTGTTTCCATATGTTCTTTTCCTTGGTACAAGTCTTGTCTGTGTATGCACTTAGATAGATACACAACATTGGTCTTTGCTTTCCTCAGCGTGTTAAGTACCTAAGACGCTTGGAGATGAGTATATGTACGTAGAAAAACCGGAAAATACGCTTCTATTCATGTGGGAAAATAAAATTTTCTGAATGAATAACGCCATTTATTTCATGAGATAACAGAGAACTTCAGTGGATTAAAAAGCTGAATGATATGTTATGCTATACTTTTTTATTTTTTATTTTTTTTAATCCAGATAACTCAGCTTGACCGAGATTGGAGCTCGGTACTTTTTTTTTTCTTTCTTTTTTTATTTGTAAAAATACTATTAAATTGTTCGTACAAAACAAATTCAGATTACATACAGAAATTCAATTATGAAGTTTTGCAGAATTTGTGAAACAATTAGCAACTGCAATCTACAGATAGTATTAACACTGTACAAATATTACAAAAGAGACGCTCTGTCTTAAACATTAGTTCCAAATTATCTGCAGTTTCAACTGCATCAGAAATAATAATGGATGTTACACAACACAAGAGCTGTACCCCTACACGGTAGTTATCCATAATACATTTTACAAAGCAGTGTTATGGTTATTTAATGTTTATTATTCAGATTAGCTAACAACTTGGCACTGACTAAAATCTTTTACAAAAAACATTTATATTTAAACCTAACTCAGATAATCTATCATTTCAGTCTAAATGGCCTTCAATAAAGTTGGAACGTTGACCATAGTATCTCAATGGTAGAACGACTGGACGGAAACCAGAAGATCCGTGGTTTAAATCCCGGCTATGGCATTGAATTTTTCAGTCTGACTCTACGTTTCCACAAAAGTTTAAGTAGTTTGTATTTGCAGCAAGAGTTCATGAAGACCACCACATCCATTTCAAAATGAAGATCAATATAACAGTTTATAATCTTCATTTAATTCGGTATCTTACACTAATTTACATTAACACTGCCCCTAGCTCACTGACTAGCAACTCAGTTCAATTCACGCTACATATTTACTGTATCTAACCATAATGGTATATAACAATGATTACTAATGGAGTACATTTCACTAAGAAATGTTGCAAATAAGATAAGATATTTACGGTATTTTAAAGGCACCAGTAATTACCTCAAATGGATTTTTGGAAAGGCCTTCTTTTTATATAATTGTAACATTTACACTGGCACAAGGTAAAAAACAAACTACTGTAATAATGAGTAACAACATAAAACCTTTTAAACAATTCGGCTTTGTTAAAGAACTTATTGGAAACAGATTTTAGTACTGAGGCCAGATTCAGCAGTCACTCATGTGTTACGTTACTCGGTGCTGTATATTGTTGCGTATGTTGCCCATAGGTCTGAATAAGATTTGGGAAATATTTTAATTATTGGAGGTTCACATTTCATTTCCTGGTAAGCTCCAGGCTTTAGCAGGAATTAACAAGTTGAGACAGTTTGGATAACTCAGTGATCAGAATAAGCAGTGGTATTGACCTGCCAGCTCATATGTGTTCTGTTAAATCGACAGAAAAATTAAGAAGAGACATTCTTGGGTTGCACAAGATTGCACCATAGGATGTAAACCCTCTGTGAGGAACCACTGAGTCGTATGATAGCAAACATTTTGGAAGTCAGTTCTATTTAAACGATTACAGCCAGTAAGGAAAGGTTAGTTAGATCGTGGTTAGTTAGTCAGATCATGGTTAGTTAGCCAATCATCAGTTGGTCAGTCAGTTAGTTGGTTAGATCATTGGATGCTGCTACTTTAGTCTCATCATATAACTTGTGAATACTTCTACAAAACTCTACTTATCAAAATGAACCAGCCACCTCTTGTTCAGAACTCTATGCTACTCTACATAAAAGGTAATATTTATTTGTTATGTATTAACTGTTTCAATGTCTGTCTTGATTGTACCCCTTATCTTTTCAAGATAAAGAAGAGCTTTGTTTGATTTGACTTCCAAAATCTTTAAAATATATTTGTCAATTTTATGGAGAACCCATCACTTTAATTTAACCCTAATTATCTTCCTACCCTTTGACCTGTTTAGTTCTACCATGTGCTTCCTTATCCTTTCAGTAGCTACACCCCCAGTTGTTGATTAGGTTTGTAAGTCCTTCTCCCCCGTTACAATCCTGGTTTGAAACAATATACTGTATAGCCTTTGTGCCTTACAACAATGTGGTTACAAAGTATTACATGCACTTTCTTGTCCCAGTAGTCCTACAATAACACAAATTTCAGCTCTCCCCTTGACTCACCTTCCTAATTCCCGGCATAGAGCTAGCATAACAAATCACTTAATCGGCTGACAACGTGGAAGTAAATATTTTAATTATGTTACTTTGCAAGTGTGAACAAGGACCAAGCAAAGATATAATATGCCACGGCGTGTTTCGTTCTAAACAAGAAAGGCAAAGTTAATGTTTATTACTGTAGATTGCAAATATTTCTTTCTACTTATTTCTTACGTCCTAAATTTTGGAGAACAAATTGACCATCACGTTAAGAATTACAAATTATTACTACACCTTTCTGTCACCATGTAATACAAATTACAGTTCATTTTATTATAAACTGTATCATTTTAAAAATCACTGAATAAATAACCATGCTCATATAAACAAGCGGTTGTATAAAAATTTCAACAAAGGTGTATATATCAATTAAACATAGGTTCAAAATTGCTTTATTTTCGTGAAGGATCTCATTTTCTACAACTTAATATTAGACACAAAGAAGTAGAATGCACCGATATTTATGAAATGTAACACAAAAAACTCTTTCTCATAAGAAGAGTTGCATAAATTTTCTGTAAGCACTGATGCACGTAACATTCCACAGTTGCATTAAATTTTGGATGCGCAGTTGTATAACTGCGAGCCGGATAGCCCAGGCGGTTTTGTCTGTGGCCCGCAATCGGGAGGCCCGGATTCGATTCCCGTGGCCGACCTACCTGAACCATGGGGTTTTTGGGGGTTTTCCCGGTTTTCTCCATTTCATCTCCATTAACATTTCATATCATCTCTCATCTGGTGGTCTCTTTCAGGGTAGAAGTGTCGGTGGTTGTCTCGGTGGTGCATGGCAGGATGATATACTCTGAGGAAAGCTACTTCCTCCTCCGGTAGGTCCATTGCCGGTCTCCGCTCCTCTGCTGGGGACATTTCGGGACCGCCAGCCAGGGACATTTGGGGCTCGGCTGCTGGGCTCGTTGCCGTTCTGCAGTAGGGGAGCGTGTTCTTTGTCCTGGCCTGTCCGGGGAAGTCTCTATCCAAGTAAACTGTGAGGATCATGCCTTCTGTACTGTTGTTGCTCCTTGAATCGTCCACCCTCTGTCTCCTTCGGCTCATCCTTCCTCCCCGGGTGCCCCCACTTGAGGACATAGGAACAATGGGTCCAGCATGGTGACCTACGTACCGAATAGCCTCCGTAATGAAATGCCCTGCATACCTGGAGTGCTATCCATTATTTCGCAACCTGAAAATAGGGGTACACAAACTAGTAACCATACACCGACGCTTCATATACCACTTGGAAATGGTTTCAGGGCTGAAAGACAATAAAACGTAGGGACAGAGACAGAAAATGGATCCCTTTGGTGTACTAACTGAGATGTTATTAGTGGGCTGATCCGTAAGTCCCGGCATTTGCCATAACTGAAAGTGTTGCATAAAAAATAAAATGTATTTTATGCTATTCAATTAAGGATTATGTTACAAACTATCCTGTTTAACTAATGTATGCTTATATACTTTTGTTCTTTCCAAGTAAATAAAATAGAGTGTCAAGTCGAAAACAAAGGGCATTTTCGAATTCTCCTGCTTGTTTTACTTTGAAGGAGGACCCAAAACCACGGCATGCTGTTTGAGTAAGCCTTAGCAGCTGCCCAGCAAAATGGTACTTAATAAAGCGTATGAGGTCAATATATGTTACACACTAAGCATAACTTTCTTGTGCAATGAAACATTTCCGATAAATCTATTATTCTAGGTTCGACTTTTGTCATTTTTAAGGTGCTATGACATTCAATTGTTTCTCACGATGTAATGGGAAACAATGTGTCACTTCAAGTAAAAAATTTAACGACTCCCTTTAAACTTTGGAATGCGATTTCGTATTTCCGTTGTAGCTAAAGCAAAACACATGAAACTATTCATGCAAACTTTTGTCTCAAATAAGAATAAACAAATCGAAAAATAAGCTTTCGTTAATGTAATCTGTAGAAACTGTACCAAAGTAAATGATGGTCATTTGCACGTAAAGCATGAGAGTTTATCCTTGTGTTATAACAAGCAAAGTTTATGCACTTTTCTACAAATTTTGAAACGAAGAAGCTACAATTAACTCAAAATTTCTCGCATTAGTATTAATGATAAATGCAATTAGGTATACTAGTGATACGAATGTCATTTCTACTGAAAATTGATGTTGTTTTAACGTAATACAAAAAAGTAATTTAAGAATAAACTTAGTGATTATAAAAACCTCTAATGGAAATCTAGTGATATTTGAGAGCGTCTTTATGTTTTAAAGTATCAGAAACCAAATACAGTAGTATAAGAATGAAGCCAAAGAAAGTTTGCGTAAAACTAAGCTTAAGAATCCTTCAACTATATTATAATGATGTGACTTTGTGGGTCTGTAGAATTAAAAGTCCAATTTGCAGAAATTAAAATCGTTCTTTATTTCCGTAGAAATAAACTGTTCAATTCTCACGTAAGAACATTACGTCACATATACCAAACACAATCTACCAAGGTCGCGCCCGCCTGGGTAACGTAGATGGTAGCGTTTCAGCCTCACGTTCAAGAGGCCCTGAGTTCGAATCTTGGTCAGGGCGAGTTACCTGGATAAGGTATTTTCCGGGGTGTTCCCTTATCCTGAAAGACGAATGTAGGGTAACTCTAAGCTCCGTGGACCCTGGACTCATTTCAACATCATTTCACCCCTTTCATTCATCGTCCGATATGACTTAACGTTGGAGGAAGTAAATTACAAAAAGACAAAAAAGCAAGGTCGCTGACCGAAACAAACAGCGTTCTGATTACACCTGTTTACAACATCAGCTCAGCTGTTCACTGCTTACGACTGCCTCTTGGCGAGTCATCGCCTTCTTAAATACCTCATTGATAAATTCGAGACTGTTCCAGAACAATAAAGAAACCGTATATTCTATCAACTTCCAGAAGCGTAACTTAATCTATGCCGGCAAGTCCTTTATCTCAGCTATCTTTATTTGCCGACTCTTTGTGTACACAAGCCGCGCTATCGTAGATAACGGCTTCGCGACAGTAATAATAATAATAATAATAATAATAATAATAATAATAATAATAATAATAATAATAATAATAATAATAATAATAATAATAATAATAATAATAATAATAATAATAATAATAATAATAATAATAATAATAATAATAATAATAATAATAATAATAATAATAATAATAATAATAATAATAATAATAATAATAATAATAATAATAATAATAATAATAATAATAATAATAATAATAATAATAATAATAATAATAATAATAATAATAATAATAATAATAATAATAATAATAATAATAATAATAATAATAATAATAATAATAATAATAATAATAATAATAATAATAATAATAATAATAATAACAATAATAATAATAACAATAATAACAATAACAATAATAACAATAATAACAATAACAATAATAACAATAACAATAATAACAATAACAATAATAACAATAACAATAACAATAATAACAATAACAATAATAATAATAACAATAATAATAATAATAATAATAATAATAATAATAATAATAATAATAATAATAATAATAATAATAATAATAATAATAATAATAATAATAATAATAATAATAATAATAATAATAATAATAATAATAATAATAATAATAATAATAATAATAATAATAATAATAATAATAATAATAATAATAATAATAATAATAATAATAATAATAATAATAATAATAATAATAATAATAATAATAATAATAATAATAATAATAATAATAATAATAATAATAATAATAATAATAATAATAATAATAATAATAATAATAATAATAATAATAATAATAATAATAATAATAATAATAATAATAATAATAATAATAATAATAATAATAATAATAATAATAATAATAATAATAATAATAATAATAATAATAATAATAATACCTTTTATGGGCAATAATTGCCCAGGGACTTAAAACGTCATTTATTCCGGTTCAAATTCCAATTGCTAAAATCCTCTACATAATGTAAAAACAACACATTCACTTGGATCACTCAACTCCATACTAGAATATTACACACTGTGGGTTCGTAGAATTAAAAGGCCGAGTTGCAGAAATTAAAAATCTCCTTTATTTCCGTAGAGATACACTGTTCAATTCTCACGTAACAACATTACATCACACAACAACACAATCTTCCAAGGTCGATGATAACTGCGTCCAGATCAGCTCTCTTTACAACAGCACTCTTGTTACACAACTAACTCTGCTTAGTCACTCTTGTTTAGAACTGTCCTGCTGGCGTGTCACAATCGCTTATATATCTCATTCATAATTCGAGAGACTTCTCGAGCAAATCAGAAAAACAACTATTCTCTGTCAGTCGAGATATCTCTAGAAACTTCCAGACATGAAATCCTATCTGTGCCGGCGAGTCCTTTATCTGAGGTAACATTGTTTTCCGGCTTTGTGAACACTCACTGGGCTATCGTTAACTGCTCATGCAAGCTCGTGAAACAGTATCCGCCATCTATTATCTATTTGTGCCGAAACGTTTATGCCCAGCGCCGCCACACTATCCATAGCCAATGCCGCAAACCGGCTGGGTCTATTCCCCTTACTCTAGTCACACTGGCTGAATGATACACTAACTCATTCGGTGTATTAGATGGAGCGGCCTGAGAGCTGTACACCGTTCGAACTTACTTTGTTCAAAGGCCTTTTAATGACCATAATCAGTTTCCATGGACAGCTTCAATACGGCTATTTCCAACACCACGACCAGCACTAGCGCTTCTAAAACAACCATACCGACACTAATATCACTGCTTTCACCACCATCACCCTGTTAGTGCCATTCCTATTGATATAAAACTGCCAGCACTACTATTATTGACAGGGATGTTAAGGTCCATCAGCACGGACTCGTAAACGAGAGATCTGGTGTTCACATACCACCGGGCCCTACCTCTGCACTCAAGTTTCTCCAATTTTTCATTATTTTTTCAATATAAATGTTACCTCCCCGGAATATCTGCTTCCCTAACTTGCTTCGCAGTTATTATTGATTTAATTTATCATTTGTGCCCACCGCCTATGCTACTTTAAGCTGCAAAAACGGGCATTAAACTCTATTCAAAACTGGTATTAATATCTCGATCATCCCACCTCTACCTTGTTTTACTTATATTATCTATATTATGATTATTACATCTTCTTCGTTATTACTTCAATCACTGATGACCACCCTTAAACACACATACTTCCGATAAACCATCTATATGAACGTATAATTACAATAAATTTCGTTTGTGACAGACAAGAAATAAAGTTGAATCTAATGAAACATAACGCAACAACGAGCATAACAATATCAATACCCAACTCTTGAGTCAAAACAGATAAAGGCATTAATT
Organism: Mantis religiosa; assembly: GCA_030765055.1. Taxonomy (NCBI): domain Eukaryota; kingdom Metazoa; phylum Arthropoda; class Insecta; order Mantodea; family Mantidae; genus Mantis; species Mantis religiosa. The sequence continues at coordinate 57,796,026 of CM060948.1, read as the reverse complement.
GTATTTCTAACGTCCTTGCTTTTAACTCCGTTCTTATTGTAGCCATCAAAACAGGCTGTGAAAATGATGATAAATGAATTGATAACTTGAATATGAAATTTGGAAAGAAACGTCCCAGATCTAAGATTAGAGTGTCTCAATCATAGAGTTTAGCCCTGACAGGATTTGAACCTAAAAATCTTCCGTTCACGACCTGTACCTTAATTACCGTGGCCAACCTGCGTCATTCCTCTGTTATTTCATGCAGATTTAAAATCCTCTACGAGGTTTTCTTCAAGCGCGAAACAGTGATCCAGCGTAGTATATCAGAAGTTAAGAATCACTGTCACCTTTGTTTTAAAATACGACAAAACTGTAAGATAGACATTTTGGATGTAGCATTTTCTTTCCTTCAAAACTTTCGGAATCATTACAGCTACAGGGATCGAAGCCAGGCTGCCTGTTGGACCAGCGTCTACATGCGTTGGAATGCCACATTACAAAGCGCATTGGATGCTCGCCAGAATCTGGTGCACCTTTTTAAATCTTTGTCCTTTCCCACCCTCCTCACTGCGGTAGCTTACGTGTTAATATCTCTGCACAAAAGCCGCTGCTGGCAAAATGAACGAAATTAAGCGGCCGTGAGCCAAGTGCTATAATGTGAATGAACACCGAGTAAATGAAAGCATAGAAAACTTCTATGATAATTCTCCGGACACAACTGGAAAATAGGAATAACAGATAATGCAATTGTGTTACTGTCCCAAAACACCAAACTCAATATTTGACAAGCAAGCCTTTGTATGATCAATGGGGTAAAATGGTATTACTTAAATTCATACAATGCCGCATAATTTCTTGAAAATTATACATAAATAAGTACCGCAGATGGCAGCTTTGTTAAATCGAATATATTTGAATGAGGGAAACACTGATCGGAACTTGAGGATTTCGACCTCCCTTCTTCTCGCAAGTGAATGAATGTTGTAAATCGATACTGCTTTGTAATGTATACGCCATCAAGATTGGTGAAGGCGTAACGTTGTATTTTTGAGTTTCTTTAGTAAAGAAGATACATGCCAAATGTTGCAAAATAGAAAGAAAAGGAAAGAAAACCCCTAAGATGCACCACAGTGTAATCTGCAGGAAAGAATTGAGTTCTTCGAGATAATAAAAATGACTTGGTTAGAAAACAAATGTTATTCATTGCCATTTTTCTTGATATAATAGTTCTGCTTATTAAAATCTGAAAAGAGCATGAACAAAAATAGATAATAGCGTTTATTATTATTATTATTATTATTATTATTATTATTATTATTATTATTATTATTATTATTATTATTATTATTATTATTATTATTATTATTATTATTATTATTATTATTATTATTATTATTATTATTATTATTATTATTATTATTATTATTATTATTATTATTATTATTATTATTATTATTATTATTATTATTATTATTATTATTATTATTATTATTATTATTATTATTATTATTATTATTATTATTATTATTATTATTATTATTATTATTATTATTATTATTATTATTATTATTATTATTATTATTATTATTATTATTATTATTATTATTATTATTATTATTATTATTATTATTATTATTATTATTATTATTATTATTATTATTATTATTATTATTATTATTATTATTATTATTATTATTATTATTATTATTATTATTATTATTATTATTATTATTATTATTATTATTATTATTATTATTATTATTATTATTATTATTATTATTATTATTATTATTATTATTATTATTATTATTATTATTATTATTATTATTATTATTATTATTATTATTATTATTATTATTATTATTATTATTATTATTATTATTATTATTATTATTATTATTATTATTATTATTATTATTATTATTATTATTATTATTATTATTATTATTATTATTATTATTATTATTATTATTATTATTATTATTATTATTATTATTATTATTATTATTATTATTATTATTATTATTATTATTATTATTATTATTATTATTATTATTATTATTATTATTATTATTATTATTATTATTATTATTATTATTATTATTATTATTATTATTATTATTATTATTATTATTATTATTATTATTATTATTATTATTATTATTATTATTATTATTATTATTATTATTATTATTATTATTATTATTATTATTATTATTATTATTATTATTATTATTATTATTATTATTATTATTATTATTATTATTATTATTATTATTATTATTATTATTATTATTATTATGATTATTATGATTATTATGATTATTATGATTATTATGATTATTATGATTATTATGATTATTATGATGATGATTATTATTATTATTATTATTATTATTATTATTATTATTATTATTATTATTATTATTATTATTATTATTATTATTATTATTATTATTATTATTATTATTATTATTATTATTATTATTATTATTATTATTATTATTATTATTATTATTATTATTATTATTATTATTATTTCAAATATCCCTTTAAAGGGTTAGTGAGTGTGATTGGATTAAGAAGCTGTGGACAGATCATTTGGGCCTTCCCACAAAGAGATTCCTTAAGTTCATGAACCTAATTGACTTTACATAGATGTTACCAATGTAAATGTATTAAGATGCTTCGGAATACTAATTTTAAAAATGTAATATCTTAGTATGACCCAGAACGAAATTTTGACAAACTATGAATTTCCTTTGAAAGCGCTAATACTAAACACTCTTTATTTTAAAGTAGGAAGCATTTATTGTTTCTTATATCATTGCGTAAAACATTACCAGTATGCTATTGCACTTTAAGAAAGGATACAAATACATGGAAATTAATTGTTCTTTCACACTGGCCGTGTGTAGGCTAAAGTATGGAAATGTAGAGTCAGACTGAAAAGTTCAATGCCATAGCCGGGATTTGAACCACGGATCTTCTGGTCTCCGTGCAGGCGCTCTAACCAATTGACCTACTATGGCCAACTTGCCCAAATGACATTAAATTCTCCAACTGACCCTTATTTTTCCAGGTAAACTACTTAGGAGTTCTCATAAACACATTAGACGGCTACCTTAATGGCGACTTTCAGTCTGGCTCTATCTTTCCATAATTTGGCTTACACACGGCTAGTGTGAAAGAACATTAATTGACCCAATAGTGGTTAACTATAAAGCCCGGGCCTTAAAGTACTTACATGTAGTAAGTCGCCATTAAGGTAGTTGTCTCATGTGTTTATAAGAACTCTTAAGTGGTTTAACGGAAAAACACGAGTCAGTTGGAGAATTTAATGTCATGTCGACACGTTGGCCATAGTAGCTCAATTGGTTAGAGTAGCTGGACGGCAACCAGAAGATCCGTGGTTCAAATCCCGGCTATGGCATTGAATTTTTCAGTCTGACTCTACCTTTCCATAATACAAATACAGTTTTAAAATAAAGCTGAATCTACGTGTCGACGGGTCGTTCATGCTCCTACCGCGGAAGCTCCAGCAGTGGGACAGGTCTTCGATTCCTGTTAGGGACTTTCGTTATCTCTGTTACCTTATTGCCCGCTTCTGGCCTCCTCTGGTTCCTTCACCTCATCCCTTCTTCCTGTGGTATGGTAGTCACAAATGTACAAGCTGTCCTCCTGCGTCTATACTTATAATGTAGAAGAAATATTACCAATGAAGTATAGGTACATGTTACATAATTAATCATAAGTAATTGTAAATAACAATAAGCCTAACAGCACATGCAAATTTGGCTCAAACAGCAAACTAGGTTACCAAGAAAAAAGAAGCGCTTTACTAAATCCACAAAACAGAAACGGATGGATGAGTGCATGGATTGTGAAACGAAACCTGTTGTGCTGGCATTACGCTCATGAAAGCGTGGTAAAGAACTGTTTATCTGCTTTAATTGCCCTTGGACACATTAACTTTATTATAGAAATTTTAGACAGCGTTTCCACAACATTATTGTGTTGCCATATATTCCAAAGTCCACATACAATGGCACACAATGGCGGCTTCCGCAATTAGCGCGTTTTTTGTTCTGTAGAAGACAATACGCCAACGTTATAAATACGTATGATTCGCTTTAAGTTGGCACATTTTGAAACGTTGTGTACATGTTGCTTCAATTCATGCTTTTACGTGTTCTATTGAGGAGAAATACAAATGTTGTGGTCATCTCTACTCATTACCCAGTTGAAAAAATAATATTGCAAGTATTTTAGCTCAGAAGACTTAATAGCAGTTCTGAAGACAAGCTCTTTCAGTCAATAAAAATTAAGAGATGAACATTTAGAGCGTGAGATTCAAAATCCTAATCCATTTATTTAAGCAGCGACAAGCTCTTGGGTAGCTTTGACGTATCATAATACAATAACATATAAAATGAAACAAAGAACATAAATTCTTCCATCCAGCATCATTATGGTAATTTTTCTTAGAATAGCATGCTATGTCTCTATTATGAAATATGCTCTATCGAAATCTGTTGGTTGTGCTGAATCACAAAATTCCAACGCTTCTCTGACCGATGTTAGATTATTTCGAGCCTCAGCGTTTCTCTTTACCAATGCCTGAACCATATATTTAGCTTTAGTGGACAAATCTCCGACCTTTAAGTCCTTTATTTTCATTACAGATAAACTTTGTCAATCTAGAAAGTAGGAAAGATATTAGCGAAATGGTTATACATAAAAAGCTGATTAACCACATTCAAAGGATAAGTTCCGCTAAGGAAGAATGGGTATATATGGGCACCTGAATGTATAATAATTAGGGGGCAGATTTTGCCCTATTTGCCTATTTTATTCCTTTGTTCAGACACGTAGGCTTTTAAGTTATAGGCACGTTTCCTACAATTATTAGCCCAATTTCTTAGTTTTATAGTGCCTATAAATGCCTATTTCATACGTTTGTGCCTATTCTGCTTATTAGTGCCTAAAACTGCCTTTTTAGCCAATTTCTTCTGCTTGTAATTCGTGACAACAGCTTTTTCATTTGTTGGTTTCAACGTGAAGTTATCAGGGAAGAGAAATTTCTTACTGCGGCACATTGGGTATACAAAAAGGGGTTTATTAAGGAGACACATCTCTGCAAATTGGCCCAAAACTTACAATACCAAATTTACCTTTTTTGTCTTAAAATTAATACATACTTCAATAATATAAAGCTTTAATTGTTTCTAGCGGCACTACAGAAAACTCACATGACTATTTAAATAACCCTACACCTGTATCATATTTGCTATTACGCAATTTTAACCTCAGATTTCTCAGATTTCCATATTTTCTACATTTTTCTAACTTCAAAATATTCCACAGGATGCAGTTTTCTATTAATGTGTATGAAATTCTAAATATAAAAGTAAGGGCAACTGCATATTAAGTGTACCCATTTACATTTGTTGTGTTTTTGTTATTTGTATTGGAGAGGATCATAATGCTTACTTCTTACTGAAAACGCTTAGGAAAATAAAAATTGTTGAATAGGTATGATTAGTTTTTTTCCCTTCGTTGATATGGCGAACACAAATATTTCACATAGGTACAGGTCATTAATAGGTTAAAATGCGTGCAGAAACTTATACTCCAAGAATTAATTTTTAAAATTACAATATGTGGGACATTTTGAAAATCGCCTGTAATTTAGACATAAACTGTTAATTCCTCAGAAACTATTTTAACTAGAAAGCTGAAACTTGGTGTTATTCCATTCTTGATGATCACAAAAATAAATTTTGTGCACTTAAAACAAATCTAACAAAAGCTTCAGATATTTTAATTTTCAGCTTTAGGCCCCCACCCAAACCCATATTTTTTATTTTTGACATAGTTAATTGCTTCAAACCTCTCTGAACATTATGGTTCTTACTTAGTGAAGTGGATTTATGTGTATTTTAATTACACGACAATATCTGTTATTTTAACTTGCTGTGGAGCCATTTATGAAATTTGGAATAAATGTAGAACTATTGCGCTAGGGAACCGTAAAATAGTATGTGTTTAGCGAATTTGTTGCAGCATATGTTGCGATGATTGTCGTTTTGTTATAACATTTTAGAAGCCATTTTACTAAAATTGTGTATTTCTAAGCCTTTAATTAGCAAATTTTAGTGCATATTTAAGTGCCTATTTTGCCCATTTTAGTGCCTACAAATCCGCTCCCTAATAATATTAAAAAGAGAGAAAATCTGTTGTGGGTAGTTCCATCTAGTATATAATACATGTATAAATGTATGTATATATTTATATATGAATGTATATTTTTATGCATACCTATATATCGTATGGCATGTGTGGTAACACCAGAATGCCAGAACCAATATTGATAATTCCTTAACCATTGAAAACTCTTATTTTTTCTTACTGACATTGCTATAAGATACTTTTGATTTTTAATCTATGGATTATTAAAAGCCCAAAAATGATGTACAATACCGGCAACAATAACAATAATAATATCCCTGTGTTAATTCTATATACATTGTGTAGTTCTCCAAAATGAAATTCAATAGCTTTGTGATGAATGTGGAATTAAAGTAAATACAAGCAGTCAAAAGTGATGGTCTTTAAAGGAGGAACAGAATTGAACAAAGAGGAACAATGGTTTTTAGAGGGACAAAAATTACAAATACCACTGGACCGAAATGCTAATAAATGAATAGTATAGAGTACTGAGATCATCCATTACTTGATATAGTATATAATACATGTACTACAATAATTTTGTGACTTCATGGGTTGGTAGAATTAAAAGTCTTGTTAGCAGAAATTTAAAACCCTCTTTATTGCAGCAAACAGAGGTTTTGTACACCCTTGCAGCAGCAAAAGACGTGACATTGACAAACAGCAGTCTTCAAGGTTGACTCGATTCTCAGCTACATGTACACAAACAAAAGATTCCATACAAGTCACACAATTGCAACACAACTCAACTTCACTGCACAACTGTAACTAACTAAGCTCTAACATTTTGTGGGGCTTTTATACCTCCAGTCATTGTTCTAGAATGCAGTAAAGGTCCTGAGAAAGATTGCGGCGGTTAGAGAAAGACGGAACTATCCAGACATCACTCTATCTCTTTCTCTGTTTCTTTCTCCTTCTCGGCAAGTGTTCAGCGCTGCGCGCCACTATCTGCCCACGCGTGACCGGCACTGGCTTGTCGCAGCTCCAACGAAACAATGCGATCGGTAGCAATATGCTATTTATTAATATAAGTGCTATACAGTTGATCACCTAACTTAATACTGTGTACTTAACTTCAATAATAAAACTATTGAGCTGACCCCGTAGCTCAGTCGGTAGAGCACCTGCCTGATGTGCTAGGGGTCCCGGGTTCGATTCCTGTCTGGGGGTACGGATTTTCTCCAACCAAGATGAACCCCATCTTCCTCAGAGTCTGGAAGTATGAATGAGAGTGTGAATGTGTGCGTGAACTAACGATACAACCCAACGATTACGAGTTAACACTTTGATATGTACCAAAGGAAAATGGCCGCTGATATGACCACTGCAGTTAAAGGCGGGTATAAATGAAGCGGTGAGTTACAATTATAGAGAAAACGTGCACAATGCAAAATAAAAGCTAAAGTTTACATCACATGGCCAGCAGACAACTTCCCATTCAAAGAAACAAAACTTATACTTTTTTGGTCAGGTGTCTTTTCAAACACAAAGGTCAGTGTAGCTATTGTGTTATGGCAAGTTCTTGTTCTTGTTTGGAGAATAAGTTGGCTTTGTCAAGTCTTGTTTGGGTTTTGGAGTACTTTAATTTACCCATTCGTTTGCTGTCATTTAAATACCCCATTACTTCATTTAAAGAGCTATGTGCTTAAAAAGTATATGGAAATTAAAGCCAAATGACATAAATGAATGGCATATGAAGCACAAAATAATAAGCGTAGTATTTTCCGTGTATTTTTACCGATGGATTTGGTTACTTAAAACCTGCAGATGTCAGCTGGATTAAAAATATTCTACTTTATATTATGCCTTTAACTTACTTGAAATGGATATATTTGATTTTAGATGACGTCAGATTCCGGGAGAGAAGCACACACCATAGTTCTGTACTAGTAAGAAATAAATGTATATGAACTCACATGATTTTCTCTACTCACAGCTATTCTTACTGTTACTGAAGATGCCTATTCATGTTAATCGGGATAAACGAGTTCATGAGTGTTTATTACATGTTTCCTTGTAGATTCAATGAGGAAAGGATACGATAGATTTTACGGAGGGAATATGGCACTGCGACCAGGCTTGATCTATTATTCCTATACTCCAATTGGGGCATCCCCGGGAAGAAGGATATGGCGAGAGGAGAGAGACGGCCGCCCACTCAAGGAGTCAAGACAGTACCTGATCCCTACTATTGACCAGTTGGAAACTCCCCGGCAGACCAGTACAGCCAGCATTCTATCCACCCCCATAGGGTGGGGAGCATCCGTTCCCTTCAGTTGCCGTGGTGCAGGCTCTGTGGACCCCGAGCACTCGTGCTAACTCTGACTTTACTAGAGGAACCTCGGGCCAAACAATCGAACCCCTCCCGAATGGGAGTCGTTCAGATTGGGTTGGATTCGAGGGGGCAGTGGTTCCCGATACCCATGGGAGATTGGGTGCCTCCGGCCAGGCTCCGGCAACACGGAGGGGGCAGAGGATTGCCTAAGAAGACCCGGGCACTATGCCTGCAGAGCATAGTAGAAGGTGTGCTAGATCACCAGGCGACCCCACCGAGGTTACCGGTAGTCTTCCCTGTTGGGTTGACGCGCGTAAAGTGGCGTATCCACTTCCTCCCTGTGTAGTAACAGGGTGGGTTAGACCTAAAGCATTGTACTTTAAAGCAAACAGACTATGGAAAACGCTAAAGAGGAGAATATAATCTGGTATTTAATATAGGCACCAGGTTACAGAATTAAGAAGCCGAGGAGACTGTTTTTCATCCCACCCACCGTGGCCACTAGGCCGGTCCGGAGACCGGAGACCGTCCTGCCGAAGGAGGAAGTGTTTACCAGGAGTATATCATCCTGACATGCAGCGCCGAGACTCCTGCCTACAGTTCTACACTAAAAGAGACTACCAGAAAGCATATGATGAAATGGAGGTACAGGAAATTCGAAGGATGTGATTAACATATCCAGCATTCACCTCACAACCCAGGGAAAACCCCGAAAATACCAATGGGTCAGGTATGCTAGCCATGGGAATCGAACCTGGGCCTCCAGAATGCGAGCCACAGCTGAAACGGCCTGAGCCATCCCGCTCGGTGAGAAAAGGACAATTAATTCAGTAAATCTATACTATTGACAAACCTTTTAAGAGCTACTCGCTATCTGAAGTCTATCTTGTAGTGCAAGAATTCGTTTTTCTCTTACGGTATACCAGTTATGCCAATGACATCCAGAATGAAGTGGCTATCTCCAGAAAATTCAAGATATGTTTCATTTGTCATGAAAATGTGTTAAATACATGGTATTTTAATCCAAATTTTAAAGCCTTTTTAGAGAAACTCAGAATTTCCAGGCATATATGTTCCACTTAAAGGGTTTTTTTCTTGAAGATCTACATATCTCGTGGTTTGAAGAAGTCGAACTTAAATATGTGTTTTATTTAACCTACTTTTCGTTTCTAGACTCTGCTGATAAAAAGAAGAAGGAAACATACATGAGCCGTTTGTTGAAAAAAGCCCTTTTTTGATTCAGCAGAACTCCAAACTTTATTTTCAGTAAACTATTTGTATCGAATTCCTTTATGTAATGCAGTCTCTCTTCTATTTACTGTGTACATCGTAGAGAATGCAAAAATGCGCCCGAACATGATCATATGCGTTTCAAAGTGATTTTAAATTAAATTGATAAAACAGATATTAAAATACAGCTATCAGTTATTATAAAACGTTTAAAATATTCTTGTTTTTTGTTATTGTTTATATTTAAGATTATAGGAGTTCATTGCCGTAGATGGGATCTAATTATCTATTCATTCAGTTAGGATTGACAGAAAGCTCTAGCCATTATACATTAGGAAACATGTTTAGAAGTGAGTAAAATTCCATTCATCTATCTACAAAAAGAATGAATATGAGAGAAAATATGATACATGTTTAATCAGAAAATATAAGCGGACCATCACCCAACAGACATTTGTTTGTATTTTCAGTTGAAAGTTTGAGATACATTGCATAAAATATAATACCTAAGAGTCATATCTGATGTCGCTGGTCCGCTTAGTTTTTCATGGAGTGCCGTTCTGGCTTTCATTCTATCATCATAAATCTGAAATAAAGGTGCGCAGTGTAATTCTAGGTATGTCATATCATCACAAATATTCCTATTCTATAATGTGTTAGAATGCCAAAAAAGGACGTTTTCAGGAAGTTCACTTCAACAAAGGGCGAGCTATGTTTTGAAATACAAGCTTTGGTTCCCAGAAATTCTTAGATATCAATATACTGCTGCGAGGAAAAAAAAACTGAATGTCATTTTGCCCGCCTGTCATTGTGATTTATATGAAGAACAGGCATGATGGGAAAGCGTGCATGGAGTTCCATAACTCCACTTTTTCTATTAAGGCCAAAGTTACTTTTGTGACAGTTTAGCCTCTCTCCCTCTCCTTTTCTCTCCCTCTCTCCCGTCAGTTAGGTTCGCAACTCGCCGCAGCTTTGCATGGTGTGCTCTCGTGTTTGAGGTGGTTGCATCCATTAACATAATTTTTCCCCGACGTTGTTTGTATTACAAACCGCCATCCATTTAATGTGATACTACCTGGAATTTATTCCCTCTATGAAATGCGTACAACCCTCTTCATAATTAATATTTTACTGAGCGTTTATAGTGAGCCTGGAACCGAAATAAATTACCTGAAAACAAATTTAGCAGCACATTTATTTGAGATTAAAAAGTGGACTATGTGTTAAACTGTATCTTACCACAGCTGCAATAGAACAGGTAAATATGTTTGCATATTTTCATTAATGACCACATGCCTCAGTTGCATGGTCACCTATGTTATAGCATATAGAGAACCCATGCTATAAATGGTATAACAGTCAGCTGTAGAAAATTCAAAAAAGATTTCTGAGATACTTATACTATAAAACTCACGGCGGGTGCACTTATAATCAGTCAATTGGATATTTCCAATTTCTAGACAAATTCAAAATAGTCTCATTTTCTCATTGTAGAATAGTTGCTGATCAATTCTCATGAATGACCTGGTATGTAGCAAAGAATTACTTGATCAAACGAATTGTAATGCCAGTATCACAAATTTCAGAAATTATCAATTATTTTGGTTTATTACACCAAGCACTTTGAAACAGTTATTTTATATATTTCACTCAAAATTATTTATGGCTTTGGTGAACTGAATTTTGTCAATAATTTAATAACAATAATGCCATTAGAAATTCTAAAGAAATTTTACTTTAAGTAATAATTTTATTTTTAAGGACTACATTTTTGTAATTTGGCCACGTGGATCAGACACCTTGCCTAGCTTTCTTACGCATCTCAACAGTCTTCGTTCTCAAATACAGTTTACCATGGAAGTGGAGAAGGATGGAACTCTTCCATTCCTGGACATTCTTGTTTCAAAAAACAGCAACGGTACACTGGGGCATGCTGTATATCGCAAGCCTACACACACCGATCTCTATCTGAACGCTCATACTTTCCATCATAAGTCTCAACGACTGGGAGTTCCCAATACACTGGCCCACAGAGCTTTGTCTAGCTCTGATACCAGCCACTTAAAACAGGAATTACAGCACCTGAGACTCACTTTCCGTCAAAACGGCTACTCCGAATATGACGTTGAAGTCTCGATCACCAAAGCTAGACAAGGGAAACCTGTAATACAGCAAGCGCTACAGCCTGCATCCCGTTTACCGGAAATTTATCCGCCAGAATCAGCAGAATTCTCGCCAAATACAACATCAGGACCATCCACAAGCCACCTCCGAAGATTAAACATCTGTTGAGACCAGTGAAAGACAAACTGGGCTTCCAAGTTCCAGGAGTGTACCGCATTCCCTGTGAATGTGGGACACCGTATATAGAAAAACCTGGAAGGACCATCACTACCAGAATAATCGAACATGAACAGAGCATTCGTTTAATGTAACCTCAGAAGTCTGGGCTGGCAGAGCATTGTTTTGATAACGACCGCAGAGCCAATTTTCGGGAGACGACCATCTTGGCAAAATGCAACAGTTACTGGGAGCGGAGAATTAAGGAGGCTTTGGCGATTTCCTCTGAAAGGAGCATGCTTAATCGTGATGCTGGATTACAGTTCAGCTCCTTTTGGAAACCGGCCTTAAAATGGAAATCCGTCGCATTAAGAAGCAAAGATAAATACTATTAAAGTACTTACAGCATATTAAGTCGCCATTGGTTCAAATCCCGCTATGGCATTGAATTTTTCAGTCTGGCTGTAACCTTTCATAGTGCGTCCTACACACGGCTAGTGTGAAACAACAATTAATTCCCATTACTTGTACCTAATAGTGGTCCGAACTATAAAGCCCGGGCCTTAAAGTACTTACAGCATAGTAAGTCACCATTAAAGTAGCTGTCTCGTGTGTTTATGAGAACTCCTAGTGGTTTACCGGGAAAAGCACGAGTCAGTTAGAGAATTTAATGTGATGTTGGCACGTTGGCCATAGTAGCTCAAATGGTTAGAGCGGCTAGACGGAAACCAGAAGATCCGTGGTTCAAATCCCGGCTATGGCATTAAATTTTTCAGTCTGACTTTACCCTTTCAAAGATCAATACAGCTTGATAATCAAGTCAAGTAGTTACGTTTCTTTGACACAATTTTCTATACTCACGCCAACTCCTGACCTGCCATTTAATTTACTGAAAACAGTTTTTTGTTCAGTAATGCGAATTTTGACAGTGTTTTGTCTTTGTTTATAGTTGTGTTATATCCAGTGTTTCATTTGTGGTTATAACATTTTATAAATAACCTGATGATGGGAGACATACACACTCCCGAAAGTTTGATATCGAATCATCTTTTCTCCTCGCTGGCTGCCCGAGAAAAAATGAGCGTATTTGTCGCCAGGAATGCTTCAGGTCTTATTTTATTTTAATTGTTTAAAGGTTTTAGAACTAATTAACAAAGAGAGATTGTAAAATATTGTATATGGCCATGAACTTAACAGAAAAAAAATGTGACGTGGACCAATAGAAAGATGTTGACTTGCCCTAGCAACGAAAGGACCAATAGCACGAGATTGACTGAAGCTAGCTTCCCTCTTCTGCACTTAACCGTCGTAAAGAACGGACGTGTGTATGTGTTAGTGTCCACAAGTCTGCAGAACGGACGCGGTGCATAAAACACAGCGAAATTAATATTATATAATACCGACGTTCACCAAAGTTATTATTTGTTAAGTATTTAAAAGTGTTGTTTCAAATGGTTTAACTAATTTACTAGGGCTGTTCAATAAACAATGATTATAACTTTTATTGACAACGTTTCTTTACTCATCCTCATAATTTTGATGGTAATGCTCAAAATATTCTCCCTTGAATGCGATGCACTTGTCCCAGCGTTTCTGATAGTCTTCAAAGTCATGCTGGAAACCATTTTTTAAAGATCCTTCAAAATCGCCTCCGCAGCCTTCACCACTGATTCTGATGATGGATAATGCCTCACACGAAGGTGTTTCTTCAAGTTAGGGAATGGAAAAAGGTCACATGGGGCTAAATCTGGACTATAGGGAGGATGAGGAATGCACTTCACGTTGATTTTTGCAAGATATTCAGCAGCAACATTGGCAATATGCAGCCGCGCATTATTGTCGAGCAGCATCCAGCCTGCTTCATGGAAATGTGGTCTTTTGCGCCTGATATGGACCTGCAATGTTTTCAGGACATCCCTGTAGTATTGTCCAGTTACTGATGTGTGTGCAGGTACAACATGCTGATAAACCATTTCATGAATATCATGACCATATGAGATGAGATGACCAATGAAATGACCATAACTTTCTCAGCAAAAGCAACCACTTTTGCTTTTTGGAGATTGGTGATGAAGGAGATTTCCACACTGAGCTTTGCTGTTTGCTCTCAGGATCAAAATGATGTAGCCAAGTTTCATCAGCAGTGATTACGTTTAAAGGAAATTCCGGATCTTCCTCTAACATCAACTTTAACTGCATGTTACCTCCATTGCAGCGGTAGGCGATAGTGAACATGCCTGAACTTGCCTGGTTCTCACAGGCGGGAACAGGAATACCAACAATGAAACTACTACGGCGTGTTTATTTCACATTAAGCTAAGGGAATATAATAAGATTGAATTTTAGTGCGAAAAGTTATGGCCATAAAAAATTAAGATCATTCTTTATGAACAGCCCTCGTAAAACTACAATTTAATTATTTCATCATCACACAAATCCACCACCACTTCTCATCTGCAAACACACCCTGAAATTGGATTTCATTTTAACACAATAACAGACAAAGTAAGTTCCAGAATCCAGCTTCGAGATTATCAACGCCACATTACCATCTCTGCACCCGTGCGACAGAACTTCTGCTGTAACGTCAGTGCATAAAAGTTCTCCTATTTTAAGATTATGTGAAAAACACAATGAACTCTCGTCTAAAACAGAGCTTGATCATAGTTTCTCTTACAAGAAATTTAAGAAACAATGAATACAAGGATTAACCGCGTGCGAATTTCCGTTTTATTATACGCGCTGTATATTTTATGATAGCAGAGCTTCTTGTCTTTAATAATATATTCCTTAGTTTTAGTCTTAATTTCTATATTCGTTTTTATGTTACTTTTTGTATTTGCACTTAAAGTTGCATCACTTGCGTCTTAGATTTTTATATAACATTTTGCATTTTTATTTTGTTACCTTTTGTAACACAAGTTTTTATAATTCCTATGCATGTAGCTGCTGTAATTGGAGCATTTCTCTATTATAGCACAATAAAATAAATAAACAAACAAATAAATTTATAAATATATAATAAATAGATAAATAGAGGAATATATAAGTAGATAAATAGATATGTAGATAAGTATAGAAGTAAATAAATATATAAGTAGATAAATAGATAGATAAATAATTGAACAAATAAATAAATAAAATGTTTTAGAAAATTGTAAAGGACATTAGTTGTGATGAAAGTATGAATGCAAAATATAGATGAAAGCAATGACTGTAGGGGCTAGTATCCTTAATCTTTGATGATAAATTGTTGCCTGTTTTTTTTTTTTTTTTTTTTTTTTTTTTTTTTTTTTTTTTTTTGCAGATTAATGTACCTAACAAATTAGAGAGGCTACGTAAGCAATTTTGATGCTACAGCAGATTTTTGAAGATTAGTCGTACTTGCATTAGTTATTAAGCAAGTTGTAGTAACTCCATGGCCATTTTGTACCGAAAATTCTTGATAGTTTAAATATTATTTTCAATATCCAGGAAATCATTAGGAGTTTTGCTTAGTTTGAAAGATTTTCCCAGAGGCCCAAATTAAGCTCCACCAATCAGCAGCCTAAGAACATTTCGTTGAAGTGTTTCTGTCTCTCTCTCTCGGTCTGGCTTCCCAAATGTTTGCAACAGGAAGGTTCTAGTTTGAGGGAGATTATAGTTGCCTTTGTGCAGAAAGCAGCGGTATGGGCAAGTGTATATTTTGTTGCTTTGGAACCAAATGGCATCATTACTTGTGTGGCAGTCCAGGCGCCTTCCTGTGCTGCTGACCAAGCATCAAATTAATGGAGAACGTGACTCGCGTATGAGACACGCGTTACATTTTTCTAAAACCGTTTCCATAATCACAGTAATGACTTGCTTCCGCAAAGCCATGATATGTGCGCTCCAAATCGGCTTCCAATTAAAATTCTCTGCAACCCCCATGTAGCAGGGACTACGTGAATCAATTCAGACGGATTTTGTTCCAGGTATTTATTATTTCAGCAGTCATGACGTCATTGCAAGGCGGTACAAATAACAATTCAAATTAAGGAAACATGCAGTATTAATTTATAATTTAAGAAATTTAACCCCTGCTAAACAAATCCAGAAGCTGCAACTGAATCTACAAGTGCATTCAGATCCATAGAGAAAGTTATGTGTAATTTATACACGTGGAGTTCAACGAATTTGTGGGCAAAAACATGTTTTTGGGTGAACCATTACCCTATCCATACTAACTCTTCAATTTCTGCTATATTTTCATTAAATTCGGAGAGAAGCACTGTGCGACATCATAGTGCTATGAGTTTCCTACATCTGATTGGAGTATACTCAGTAAAGAAAGGTCTTATGAAAACCCAAGAAAACAAAAACACTGAATCCATTCTCAAAATTGTGCTTAAATTGTATTTGATTGGGGGATAATATAACTTTACGAGATTCAAAGCTGCTACTCACAAAAGGTTAACTCCTAATATATTGATTTTTATCCAAAATTCAATCATAAATATTTATAACTAGCGCCATCATATCATTTTTCTAGTAAATGGGAATAAATACTGAAGTTATAATGAATAAGGGTGTAATTTACAATCCAAATTATTCGTGCCGCTATAACCAGTAACATTTACCACTGCATTATGTTTCTAAAGCTGTGATAAGAGGTGTTGTAAACACCAAACTAAAAGAGGATGTTTTAAGACACGATGAAAATTTCCTTTATAAGGAAATATAGAAGACATTCACCATTTCTGCAAGATTATTATTCATTATTAGCCGACATAACTTCGCTTCATACAAATTTTCACTGTCCGAGTACGCTTAATGCTTTTTGAGCGAAAAGGAATCCTTTCTTGTTATTTCACTCAATATGTAACAACTTATGCCCGATTTCACCAACAGATGTTAAAATCCACGCCACAGTTGTTACAACGTTAACAAAAGTGTTAAAATTCTTACATTTCAACAACTTGTTTTCTGAAAATGCTAACAAACACGTGTTTTTTGTGGAATTTTTATTTCAACTGCTCAGCACAGTTGGTGCCATACAAATTGTGGAGCTATATACATAATATACATAATAAAATTATACAGGGATAGAGGATACTCGAGAGGATCCTCAAGCAAACTGGTCTGATTAGTGTAAGTATAAATTAAATAACTTCTTCATTACAGAATAAATAAACGTTATAGAAATAAAATGTCCTGTGGCAAACGTGTCTTCAGTCTTGGTACAGCATTAAGGCGACGTCCCAGTTGGAATAATAAAGCACCTGATTCATAAGGAAGGTGGACAATAAATCTGCTTGTCGTTGTAGAGATGTAATCATTAATGCTGTCTTATATTCAATTCTCTATGCAGCTGTGTATTCCTGATGTACCACGGGGCGTTCACAGACAATCGTAATATCCTGTTTTGGAACACCTGGAGTTGGTAAATATGAGTAGGTGAAGCACATCCCCATACAGGACTGGAATATAGAAGAAGCTGTCGTAGAATACTCTTGTATAGTAGCAGCGTACATTGGACTCATAAAGAAATGAAATGAAATGTGTAGTGTTTAACGCCCGCTTTTACTACATACGGCACCGCAGGCGGTTACACTGATGATACATGAGATGAAGATGGAGCACCGGTGGAATGAAATGGTGGGGGAAACCGGAGGTCCCGGAGAAAACCCGCCCCAGCGCCGTGTTGTCCACCAGAAATCTCACTTTGAAGTCGCCTCGGATCGAACCCGGGCCGCCTTGGTGAGAGCCAAGATGTCTAACCACTGAGCCACGGCGCGGCCTGACTCGTAAAGAGGATTTGTAGTTGAGGATGAGATGAAACTTGTGAAGATGAGCATAGGCTTGATTTAGTTTGCTTTTGATATGTGTACTCCATGTCAGCCGACGATCAAGATGGACGCCAAGATATTTGACTGCACAATCAGAAGTTAACCAGGGGACTTCAGTGTTATAGAGTCGTATATTTGCCGGAGCAAATTTGAGCAGGTCAGCGCAAGGTGAAAAGCTTAAGAAGACATTTGCTTGGATTAAGTGTGATTGGCCAGCGAGATAACCAGTGCAGGGAAATTTCCAGGGAAGATTGTAGGGTTACAACGGCAGTTACAATAGAGAAGTGCGAGGTAAAGATGACTGTATCGACATCAAACAGTGCGGTACTTGTTGCAGGAAGTTCAGGCATGTCAGCATTATATAGACAGTAAAGAAGAGGTGCAAGGACGCTGCCCTGGGGCACGCTGGCTAAAATAGTACGGGGTGAAAATTGGCGTTCGTAAAGATAGCTAGTAATCAAGCTAAGTAAGTAGAGCGGATGACCTAGGCCATGTAGTTTATAAAGGAGGCCGCCGTGCCACACTCTAACAAATGCCTGAGTGAAATCGAAGAATGCTGCCACAGTATGCTCTTTGGCTTCAAAGCTAAGGGTAATATGTTCAGTAAGTCTCAGGAGCTGGTGAGTACTAGAATGATGCTATCTTAATCCAAACTGTTGGAGAGGTAAAACTGAGGTTCCAGAAACCGAAGAAGTCGTTTTTGAATGAGCTTTTCCAGAAGTTTGGACAGAGTTGGTAAACGAATAATTGGTCGATAGCTCTGTAGGGAACTAGGAGGTTTGATAGATTTTTTTGTAATGCAATGATCTCAGCAAATTTCCAGGCTTTAGGAAAGTATCCAAAAATTGCATTGTATAAAGAGGCCAGAAGTGCGATGGTCTTCTGTGTGAAGTGTTTCAATACAACTGGTGGAACAATATCGTTTCCAGGGGCCTTCTTACTGGGCAGAAATTGAATAATAGATCGTAACTCGCTAGATGAAACCCACCTAATGGGCAACGGAGCCGTAGGCCGGGAAACACGTGTTAACCCCGAAAGACTCGTAAAAGTTACATATATAGAAAGCTGTAAATGAATCGTATTATTTTATGAACGTACTGCGATAGGCTTTTGCTTTTATTTTCGTTTACACACAGATTAAAAAATGGCGGGTGAAGAAAATCAGAAGAGAAGCCGTGGGACAAATGTCTCATTAATCGAAAAAGAATTGCTAGTTCAATTAGTAATTAAATATAACGATATTGTGGAAAATAAGATGTATGCTGTAAATGTGAAAGAGAAAGATGTCACATGGGAAAACATTGAAAATGAGTTTAATTCGAATGCAAATGTTACAACCAGAAGTACGAAGCAACTTAGTGTTACATAAACTTAAAAGGAGGTACGAAGAGGGGCAGAGGGGACGAGTGACTTGGACGTTTCAAAACGGGAGGTGGACAGTGTATTATCTGCATAATTCAGTGAATTATAAAGCCGCAAATTTGAAGCAAAGGCGAGATCGGCATACCTATTCTTATTTGATGCATGTTGTAACCTAAACTGTACTTCCTCAGTAACCTTCACGACTGGTTTCGACGTTTATATCTCCGTAGAAAATGTTCCTCTGATAGCTCCTTAAAATCATTTCTCCTCATAGGCCGTTCTCTCTTAGGAATGTCATTTATATAGATGGCCGTTAGGTGTATGGGGACCGAATTACTATTCAATGGTGGGCAACATGATAGGATTTTCAGGATTTAGGAATATATGGCATATTTCAGTATGGATTTTATAATTGTAATCTCGATTTTGTATTTCCATTTAGTGATGTAAAAGGAAAGATGAGAAAGATTTATGTATATAACGCCGTATAACTTATTTATCCTTTAGTTATTTGTAATCTAAATTGCTTCCAGCTAAGAATATAGTAGAACTGACAATACTAACAGCTCTGCAATGTCTTATAAAACATAATATATATATATATATATATATATATATATATATATATATACAGTACGGCCACTGGATCTCCGGCTGTGACCTTTTGCGTTTGCAGAAGGCGGAGGAAGAAGGTTAATAGTACCAACATACAGTAGTGAGCAATTGAAAATATATCCACAAAATTATCCTTAGAATGAAAACATAAGACTATATATTAGCTTTAAAACATTGAAATCCAACTTGCAATTTCACTCATGTACAAGAGGTCCCGAGTTCAAATCTCGGTCAGGGTGAGTTACCTGGATAAGGTTTTTCCCGAGGTTTTCCCTTATCCTGAAAGACGAATGTCAGGTGACTCTAAGCTCCATGGTCTCCGGACTCATTTGAACATCGTTAAACCGATTTCATTCATCGTCCGATATGACAACGTTGGAGGACGTAAATTACAAAAAAAAAACATCCGGTGTCGTGGTCAGGAATTTAAATCTGTCTGCTAGCGCCAATCATCATTGACGCTGCTGGCATGGCTTCCAAATCCAACACCGTGTTGCCATTTTAATTTTGTGTGGACTACATGGCTACACTTGCTTTTGGTGCTTGCGCTGGTGAAGTTTGTTTGCTATTTTGTGGGTGCGTGAATTCCAATTTTTAGTGTCTGTAAATCCAATTATAATCGCTATTATAATATGGCTAATGGTTCGTGAAATATGCAAATGCGTGAAATATTTAAAATGTGCATTGTTCCTCTGCTTGAAATTCTTGCTAAAGAACTGTCAACAGCCCGCTTCCTCCTGTCGAGAAATGTCGGAGCCGAAAAACAGCCGGCCGAACTGTGTTCCTCCATCGTTAAGTCATATCGGACAGTGAATGAAATGGATGAAATGATGCTCAAATGTGTCCAGGGTCCATGGAGTTTAGAGCTACCCGACATTCGTTTTAAGGATGAGGGAATACCCCGGAGAAAACCGTACCCAGTTAACTCACCCTAACCGAGATTAGAAATCGGGGTCTCTTGAACGTCAGGCAGAAACGCTGCCACCACGCTAACGAGGCGGGCAGCCGGCTGAACTGTATATATGGTATTTATATGATTTATTTATTAAGGGTTTTCCTTCATTGATACATAAAAGGCATAATATATAATACAATCGGTCTAAAGAGAGACTTACGTACAGAGACGTTAAACTTATAAAACTGGAATCCACTTTGAGCAATACGTCAGGCGAAGTGCCTAAATAAAGGGATTTTGGTGGCCAGCACACCTCACATCAATTATACTTTGAAGTTAGGAAACAACTCTAAAGATCGAAAGGAAATAAGTTGATAGGTACAACTACACAGGCATAGGAGAGAACTCCTGGCACCGCGATCTAACGCGAATTCTTTTTTCTTAGAACCTTCAGTAGGAAGAGATGTGGGGAATAAAATTCAAAAGTCTGCAATATCAGGCAGTCCGAAAGATTCACGCATATCTCTAACGGATCTAAGCTTGATGATCCGTTTCACCTCTCAGGGAGGATTTCCCTCTGATAGTACCGTAGAGAACTGGAACCACCTGAAGTGCCTCAAAGAAACCTGGCCGCTGGAAGGGCAGATCATCTTTCCAACAAGCAAGCACCTGCGCCATCTGTCCGATGACTGTACAGCTCCTAAACCCACCCGAAACATGGAAGCTATAACGAAATTGTGTATGAAATGAAGAAAAGGTCATTTGTGCTGTAATAAAAAATGGCAGCCAGGAAATACCACGAAGAACTGATGGTCACAGTGATCGACTTCAGATAGCCCGCCTCTGTAGTTAGGCTGTCTTTCTCACATTTAATGAGTTCCGAGTTCGAATATTGGTCATACTTAGTGATCTGGATAAATGTTTCCGGGATGAATGTCCATTAATTCTAAGTTCTATGTACGCTGGGCTCATTTGAGCAACATTTCACTCATTTTCGTCATGGCCCGCTATGACCTAAGTTAGAGGACGTTAAATAAAAACATAAAAGGCTCCAAAATTCGAACTCAGTACCTCCTGAAGTAAGCCTTGCTGGTTAATTTGGAGTCATCACTCTCGGTGAGATTCGCACAAACACAGCTACCTAAAATCAGCTATACTTATAAAATATATATCTGTATGGTACTGAATGTCTCGGATAAAACAAATGGGAAGTGTTAAAGGAATTCGTGTTACAGTAAATTTGTTGATCAGTATTGTAATACAGTTCAACTGAAAATACTCACAGCCAAGGAAACGGTTATGTTATCAATTTTTATAATTCGTACACTGATGGCAACAAGGTAGTATCGTGTCATCGAAAAGTCGCTCCGCAAACCCCGTGTAACCAAGATTCATCTGGAGCCGGGAATTCCGATGGCAGCACGGGAACACAAGCGCGTGCATCAAACTGTCCAGCACAGTGACTCAGTGGCGGCCGGAGAGTACGTACTGGAAACAATAACAACTGGTTCGGAATGGAATGAGGAAAACTAGGGATGCCAACCTATTCTCGAGTGACAGGCCTGTGTCCAGTGCGGAGGGACTTATTGATGACCCGTTATTAGGGTTAGAATCACTAAGACGTTGATTCGACACCGAAACCTATGGTTTATTGCATCTAAGCCCCAAGTGGCACATCCTCCAGGAGGTAGGAAGAGGGGAGAGGAGCCAGAGGGCGGCAGACGCAAGGAGTCAGAATAGAGCAGAAAGCAAGGTACCTACTAATTACCAGTTGGAAACAACACCGGCAGGGCAGCACCACCGGCATCCCACCCACCAGGTCGACCCGGTGTCTGGAAACTGTCCTACCAATGAGGAATTGTTTTATTAGGAACATTTAATCCTGCTGCGCTGAGACACTCGTCAAAACAGACCACCAGAAGAGAGCTGATGTGAAACGATAATGGGGATGAAATGGAAGGACAAGAAATTGGAGATATGTAATTCACCTATCCAAATTCACCTGGCGACCCGGGAAAACCTTTGAAAAAACCTATGGGTCAGATAGATTGGCCACGGGAATCGATCCCAGGCCTCCCGAATGAAGGTCACAGACGAAACCGCCTAATCCATCCCGTGCTATAAATTAGTCTTGCAGGCATTCCACAATGTAAAACCTCAGATGAATATTAATTCTCACCTCAGTTTTATTTCCTTCATAGAGTGTATTAGTACATTCAAAGGTGCATTAAACATATTCTGTTAAGGTTTAAGCCTAAAATTGCATAAATTTTGAATTCGCTCAGAAGTAACGTTTACGATTTACATTTATCGGACCATTAAATCATCTTACATGCAGAACCGTACTCTTGCTTTTCGAACAACACATTTTAGTTTATGCTCTCCATGAAATGACTAACCACCCAATGTGTCATATTACGTATATTACATATTGGGAACGAGAAGTGCAATAAAAATGCACATTTCAATCTTGACCCGCGGCACACTGAATGACAGAGTGTAAAACTCTGTTGCCACATTATGGAAAATATATGAACCAAACGTTAATATATTCTGCATCACAATTGGATACTAACAGGCCATAAACAATCAATCATGTGAACAGTAGAGCACGTCATCCTCAACATATTTTATCAGAGTAACTATTATCATAATAACAAGCGGGACATGAGCATAAATTGTGCACGACTAACGTTCTCAACCCAATGTGTCTGAAGGGATTAAAACGGCGTAAATGATCTGAATGTTGCTGAGTCGCTCACAATAACCATCTTTAAAGATCGTGTTTAGGATCACATTTATTTTTCGCTTTCAGAGCAGAGCAACAGCCCGAGTGTTGTAAAACCTCTAGGGTTTGTTTTTCACTGAAAATTATGATTTGCAAGTTACTTAAAAACCACGCACACACTACACTCTTCCTATGAAAACAAATTTACTCAAATTTTGTATATTAATACTTCAACTGTAGTTAATGCGGTTTCCATAGGTTTTATTATATTGCATTAATATTGTTGCGTATAAGGTCTGAACAAGATTTGGGAAGTATTTTAATTATTGGAGGTTCACATTTCATTTCGTGGTAAGCTCCAGGCTTTAGCAGGAATTAACAAGTTTGGACAGGTTGGATGACACAGTGATCAGAGTAAGCAGTGGTACCGACCTGCCAGCTCATATGTTTTCTGTTAAATTGACAGAAAAATTAAGAAGAGTCATTCTTGGGTTGCACAAGATTGCACCATAGGATGTAAACTCTCTGTGAGGAACCGCTGAGTCGTATGATAGCAGACAATTTGAAAGTCAGTTCTATTTAAACGATTACAGTCAGTAAGGAAAGGTTAGTTAGATCGTGGTTAGTTAGTCAGATCATGGTTAGTTAGTCAACCATCAGTCAATCATCCGTTGGTCAGTCAGTTGGTTAGATCATTGGAGGCTGCTACTTGCGAATACTTCTACAAAACTCAACTCATCAAAGTGGACCAGCCGCCTCTTGTTCAGAACTCTACGCTAACCTACATAAAAGCTAATATTTATTTGTTATGTATGAATTGATTCAATGTCTGTCTTGATTGCACCCCTTATCTCTTCAAGATACAGGAAAGCTTTGTTTGGTTTGACTTCCCCAATCTTTAAAATATATTTGTCAATTTTATGGAGAACCCATTACTTTTATTTAACCCTAATCATGTCCCTAAATTTTGACCTGTTTAGCTCTACCATCTGATCCCTTATCCTTTCAGTAACTACACCCCCAGTTGTTGATTAGGTTTGTAAGTCCTTCACCCCCCTTACAATCCTGATTTGCAACAATATTAGGGTATCATATTTGCTCACGTACTTATAACTTAATTTTGAAATTTTTTCCACATAATTTTAACAGTTTAAGCAAACTGTAACTAAATCTAAGGGGAGAGGAAGCGTGTTGAAAAATTGATTTTAAAAGTGAATAAATTGGACAATGGATCTTATCTTAACATAGTATAACTTAGTGCCATAGCCGGGATTTGAACCACGGATCTCCCGCTCTGCGTGCGGTTGCTCTACACCACTGCAACCGCATGGAGAGCGGGAGATTCGTGGTTCAAATCCCGGCTATGGCATTGAATGTTTCAGTCTGGCTCTATTCATTCATACCTTAGCCTACACACGGCTAATGTGGAAGAAATGATTATTTCCATAGTATAACTTAGTGTAATATAGATTCACTGTACAGATAAGTTCTTATTTTAAGTGGGTAGCAATTTCCAAAGTATTACAACGGAAATATTTTGAGAAAACATAGCGTTCAAAACCTCTGACATATGAATAGAATTGTTATTTGGTTATATACATCTAAAAGCCCTATGTAAGTGAAGTGTAAGAACTTAAACATATATTGTTATAAGCTGTTAGGGTAATATTTCATAATGTGTCTGAAAATCATTCGGTTTTGTTCGTTGTAGTAGAAGTTATAGAGGTGCCGGTGAAAACGTCACCACAAAAATAGCAAATTTTTATACATACTTTATAGTATACATATATACACTTGTTACCTTACAAAGACATTTATAATTAATATTTTGCACGTTTTAAACATTCCAATTACTGTAGCTGTTGATTAATAACCTATCCCTGTATGGCACACTCTTTTACTCTTTGTTGAATCTGCTATACCAACTGTTGCAGTTGAAGTATTACATCTACTAACCTCTGAAACATCAATAAAATTAAGGTTTAAAATAATGTATTCCGTAATAATTATGAGAAAGTTAGCTGACTTCACGTCGCTGTAATGGTAAGTGAACAATTCTCTTGCAGCGAGCAGCAAACTCTATGTATAGGCCGAGTACGGTCTTTAGGCGGTACGGGCTGCCAATAATAACACTGTGCAACATTGAAAATGTAAATTAAATGAAAATAACCAATTCCTATCATTTCTAATGTGCTGATCACAAATATCACAAAGATAATTCAAAACTAGCTCTAGTCTTTATTTTACACTATTTTATTACGGCGAAATAATTATGTCAAGTTTAAAGTCAAATATTATAATGGTTTGTCAAAGTCATAAGAACTAGTAACAATGGATTATGTTATTCGTCCTGGTCTAACTTCTGTGCAATATTTTGGATATAGACATTTTTATCCCAAATTTAGAGATCTTCTTGTCTCCCTCCACTTCAACTTTAGTGACTTTATAATGCACGTAATACTTTTTGCACATTTGCTTTCTAGATTAACTAGTTGTTCTAGTTGACTGCTATTGAAGTGAACAAAAATTCCACGCGTTTGTGTTAACAATGCTGACACATTTTGCTATGCATGTGGAGAAGTGATATTTTCTTCACAAAAGCAGCAAATAACTCCATTGATTAAAAAAGTTACAGTTATATTGGGTGCAAAATTTGGTATCAGGACAAACTCTGGACTCCACATGTGATCTGCAACACTTGTGGCAGCAACCTCGGGAATTGGATGCATGGCAAACGACGTTCAATGCCTTTTCCAGTATCCATGATCTGGCGTGAGACAACTAACCATGTCACTGACTGCTACTT